>BLKR01003505.1:0-142856 GCA_011170035.1 Teleogryllus occipitalis | reverse complement strand
TACTATTTACGGTTTCTTTATTGCAAAGGATGTTTGTATCATCCGCAAAGAGAACCGTTCTTCCGTTTCGAATCGTCGAGGGCATATCGTTTACGTAAAGTAGGAACAGAATAGGGCCTAAAATCGATCCTTGAGGAACTCCACTTGCAATGGGCAAAGAGTCGGAAAGGTGCGTACGTAATGTTCCATCATTCCAGTAAGGTATTTCAACTCTCTGAGATCGTTGTTTAAGGTACGAACATAACCAATCTAGAGCAATACCACGAATTCCATATGAAGGTAATTTGAAAGTAAAATGTCATGATCAATGATGTCAAAAAGCTTTTGAGAGATCTAAAAATAATCCAATAGGGGTGCCTCGTTTTGATCCAATGATGAGGCGACATCTTTAAGAAAAGAAAATATAGCTGTTTCCGTTGATTTTGATTTTCTAAATCCATGTTGGCAATCTGAAAGCGCGTCGTGTTTAGTGAGAAAGGTTTCCATTCGTACGTAAAAAAGTCTCTCTAATATTTTTGAAAAAACTGATAGAAGAGAAATGGGCCGACAATTTTGAATTTCATTTTTGTTGCCTTTTTTGAAAAGCGGCTTAATTTTAGCTGTTTTGAAAATATCTGGAAACGTTCCAGTGCATAAAGATGCATTAAATATGTCAGTTAACGGGTGTATAATGGCATACGCACAAGTCTTTAACAAAGAATCCGGGAATTCATCTAAACTGGACGAATATTTATTTTTTAGTTTACCGATTATTTTGAGAATTTCATAGGAAGAAGTTTCGGAAACGAACATTGTGTCTAAAATTTTGGGTGAACTGTCTGGTTTTGAATTTTGTGGCTGAAGACCCTTAGTGAGATCGGCAGCAATTCTCGAAAAGTATTGGTTAAAGAGATTAGCCACTGTTGCTGGATCGTTCACATTTATATCGTTATATTTTAAAACAACATTCTCTACGGGTTTTCTAGTTGATTTGGTAGTATTTTTATTATATTCCACATTGCTTTTGTTTTATTATTTGAGTTCAAAATATCCTGATCGTTTTTCATGATTTTAGCCTGCCTTATGACTTTTCGTAACAATGTTTTGTATTTTTTAAAGTAGATAAGGAAATCTTGAGATACGTCATGACGTTTAGAAATAAAGTAGAGAGTACGTTTATTTTCACACGATGTTCTAATTCCTTTTGTGATCCAAGTATTACTTTTTCGTGAAATGTTTAATTTTCTCTTTTTAATAGGAAAGCATGCGTTAAAGAGAAATGAAAGCTTTGAGAAAAATAAATTATATTTTTCATTTGTGTCAATAGCGTTATAAACAGCCTCCCATGATTCTTTCAGCAAGTAGTCCGTAAATAACTTTATGTTAACTGTAGTAAATGCTCTGCACATGCGTGTTTTATTTATTGTGTCAGTATTCATGTTATTAGTAATTGTAAGAATTTGTGCATCGTGGTCACTGTAACCTAGATTATTCGTTATTATTTCATATCTATTTGTGGTTTTGTTAATTATAATTTGATCTATTGCTGTTTGTGATTTAAGAGTATTCCGTGTAGGTACGTTCACTGTAATATCTAAATTAAAAGAATGAATTAAATTGAGAAACTGCTCTTTTTCGTGGGATTCGCTCAGAAAATCAATATTGAAATCTCCACATACAATGGATTTAAAAGAGAGATTACTAATTTTGTTCAGAGTTATCTCTAGATTTTCTACGAAATTGAAATAATCTAAAGCTTGCTTTGTTGGAGGTCTGTAGATGCAAAGTAAAATAATTTTGAGCGTAGTAAGATGTACAACTTTTATTTCAAAAACTTTTTCAACTGCATATAAATTGAATTCTGACAAGAAGGTAGAATCAATATTATTTCTTACATAAATACATGAACCTCCGTAAGCAGGGCCTTTATTTGATTCCCTTGCTCTACAATAAGATCCTGCAAGGTAAAAACTAGGAATTTGGAGTGTGTTTAGATCATTATGAGATAACCAATGTTCTGTAAAGCAAAGAACATCTATTTGACTGAGATCACACTCTAATGCTGCCTCGATAAATTCAATTTTATTTGAAAGAGATTGCACATTATGATGCATTATTTGAATCTTTTGAATGTACCTACACGGATGCTTTTCTGCTGCATCTGACTGTAATTGCTAATTATTTATCTCATTTTTACCTCGAGTGCGTGGTCGAAGGAAGTATCGTGTCCCAGCAGTGTTAGGAGGTGAGGAAGGAGGGGTTACAGATGTAGGGGAATGAATAATGGGAGAGGTAGTACAAGGATTAGGTTCAGGGGATAAGGTAATTGGGTCCAAAGGGGTTCCGGAGGATGGAAGAGAACTAGGAGATGTAGGTGGGGATGAATCTTGGATAGGATACTGCTGAGGTGTAAGGATGTGTTTGGCAAGTTCGCTACCGAGTGCATGTTTTCCGACAAGGTTCAAGTGAAGACCATGCCAGGTGAAGTGTTTTTCTGAGAGAAAGTTAAGCTCAAATAATTTAACATGTGTGCCTCTCAGATGCAGTTTTAATTTGTTGTTTGCGTGTCTAATTTCTTTGCACAGTGTTGGTTTGTTGTACCAGAAGGGCAGAGTCGAGATTACAATGTTCGTGTTTTGGGCGGCACGTTGTAGTTTGTCAACATGTTGCTCAGGTGTAAAGTGACCACCCAAATTGATGTCATTCTGCCCTCCTATGATGATGACTGTATCCCGTTTGGTGAGAGTTTTTGTGTGGGTGTCCAATTCACTGATCACGTCGGCAAACCTCCCGTTAGGTTTAAACACACACATGACAGAGAAATTGGATGGGAGTTTCCCACTGAGCAGGGAGGAGATTTGTCGCCCATGGCTATCTGCTAAAATTAGTACCTTTTTCGTGGGCTCAGTAGGAATGTTCTTGTTCACTTGTGGGCCAGGTTGCGCAACTCTACGTGTCTTTGTTTCTTTGCGCTTGCTAGCCTGTTTGCGTCGGTTTGTGGGTGGACGTGTCGATGATGGGAGGGGGTAGTGAGGATTGGGAAGGCATGGAAAATCATTGTCATAATCTAACACAGCAAATCTGTTTTGAGTCATGATTGGTTGTGATGATTGTGTTTTTGCTTTCGCGGATGGACGGTTGAAAGTTTCTGCGGTGTTGCCTATTGTTGTCCAACCGTCTGAGTTTTGAACGACCTCTTCGAGCCTTCGGATATGTTCATCTAAATTTTTGTTTACGTGTGTGAAGGCTTTCAGAAGGTCGGCTTTGAGAGTGTACAGAGTAGAAAGTGTATAGCGAATAGTAGCCATGTCACGAATGCGTATCAAATGCGTGGCAAATATGAGAATAAATAATTAGATGAGAAATCAGATTATGTGTCAAAAATGTTTCCTAAATTATCTTTTTAATTTACGTGTATTAAATTATTTAATTTAAGTTACGTATTTATTTAAAAAATAAAAGAAATATGATTCTAATTAGTATTTAAATGTTATTGGTTAATTGCGAGTAGAGTTGAGTGTGTTTCCGTTAATAGATCTAAGCTGCAAACTAATAAATACAATTAGATTACTATACTTTACCTCTTTAAAGGCCACAAAAATTCACCACTTTGATATTCTTTTGAAATCACAAGGTTCAAAATTTTCCGTTACTTATATATGCGAAACTTTGAATTTTGATGTTTTTCACAATTATCACAACACTTTCACTAGTTGTTTAACCCTTTACGAAAAACTAAATTTATTTGTACACCAAATATGTATTAAGTCTTTGAACTCGTTAAAATGCACGTTTGTCCGTTACGCTGTGTTTTAAACAAATTTTTACTTCTTTTCCACTGCTTCGGACAATATAAATCTCTTTCAGCGTTCCTGTAACAAGTAAACAAGTAAAGAAAACAATTTAAAAACAAAAGGTACCTGAAAGATGTAAGAAAGTAGTCAAAATTAGTAAAATATTGGAGCACAGTCCGAGCACGTCAGTCACGCAAGGAAGCAATCCAAGCCCATCTACTTCGTGAACGTAAATGGGAGGGATTTTCCATTGCACTGGTTCTATCTGACTGTGCTCCATGGAATCACTTACAGTATTTTCTAACATTTTATATTTAGATGAGACTGGAATACTATAAATGATTTCACTGCACTCTTCTCTATGCTCTTCATTACTTTCACTACGCTGGGATAATTTGCGCTTCTTACTGTCCGATCTGCTATTAGCGTTAACGTCACTTACTTGTGAATTCTGCAAGGTAGTAAAACCAAGAGTACATACGCCACTTTGTTGGTCTCCTTCTGCTGTAACTATTGGCCCTGGTTGAGATATTAGCAAAGGCTGACCATGAGGCTGTTGAGGCACTCCCATTAGCTGCGGCTGAGTTTGTCCTTGTTGCGCGAGCTGCAGCTGTGTTTGCAACTGATGAAGCTGCTGTTGATACATCTGCTGCTGTTGTTGAAGTTGTTGTAGATGAGCTATCATGTTAATATCTGACTGGGAGTTTACATGATCAAATTCACTATCCACTTTCTTCAAAGTGTCCGTGGCACTTCTGATAAGTTGCCCCGTTAAGGGGCCTGAATTCACTGACATTCACAATAAATAGGCACTTATCTGAAGTAAGAAAGCCACAAAACACAACAAAAAGGTTTGAAATATACTTAGCCCGTTACGAGCTCCGTATACGACGATCACCATCTAACGCTTATCATGATTTGCCAATACTGTGGACATCCATCGCTTTCCACCAAGGATATACCGATTAAGTTTCATACATAATCGCTGTAACACCTATGAGATTTAGAGTTCACATGTCATGTTTAAATCTGTGTTTATCGGTTAAAACATTTTTTTCTAATTATATTTAGGCGCGAATTTCAAATGTTTAAACTAAAAAAATTGGATTTAATTTTTTTTTCACTACCGTTCACATTGTTTAAAAATCTGAAAAAGAAACATTTATGGGACCCATTTATGAGACCCATTTATGGGGGAAAAATCACGACAGTACTCCAACGTTATCATGTCGAAAATTAATTTCAAAATTTAATATTTTTTTGTATATGAAATTGCCGTCAAAATTCTTTGAAAAAAGTTACTTCAAATTCAACTATTTTTGCCCGTCTCTGCGAATTTTTTCAGCCTGACACATGCAATAGGACCTGAGGGAAAAATGAAACATGCAAAACACGTTTCTCGTTGTATCTATTCAACAGATTGCCCTAGGAGGCTGATATTTTGTGAATCTACGTCATTTTGCACTTTCTTTCGTATTAAGCATCGCGATTATCGATTTGGTTTGGAGTCACTTTTCACCGCCTTATTCCCGCTATAGCCTTTATAACGGAGTCAGACGCATTTCTTTCGCTGCAGCTCGAGTTTCATGGAAGTCCGCCCGTGTTCAGTTGACTTCGCTCCCCTTTGGGTCGAGCGACCTTGCCAACCGTCACCGAATGCTGTCTCATAATTGACGATCCTGTGTCCCGCGAATTCGGCGGCCGCGTCTAGCTCGGACTTTCCGCGCTGCACCCGCTGTGGATCTACGGCTTGTGCGAGCCTTTATTATCCGAATAAAAGAAGAATGTGGTTGACAGTTCCCGGTAACATGGTGACGTCAGCTCCGTAACCTAGGCAACAGCGAATCAAAAGTATCGCCATTTGCTCGATGTTGTCACGTTTGAACTGCGAAATGAATTGCGTATCCGGAGTGCTGCAGTTTATCGGCTGAGCGTCGTGTGTTGAGCTTATAGTGTCCAAGTGTATTGTGAGAGCGGGAATTCAGAGAAGCGTGTTTTTTTAGATTTGTTGTTATTGTTGTATTTGCAGTACGCGGCAACGCCGCCCCCCTCCACACCGAACTGTGAACCACATTCTTTTATTCGGAGTTTAAGCTATTCGCTCGCCTCACCAACTACTGTGTTCCCGACCTTGAATTCCTCCGCTCAGCGAAGACGAGTGTCCCCGTTTGGCGTTCCCCATCCACGCTGCTTGGTCATGCTTTTCGCCAAAATTTGCCAAGAACTTCTTTCAGTTCAGTTCATCTTAGCGTTTCTTCTCGATCGCCAATTATAACGTGCTCCTAGCGCAGTTTCCCTCATCACCAAGACACGGAAACATCACATCACTCTCGTAGCTAAGTTAAATCACGCGTTGCTTAAAGTATGTCCACAATACATAACTTTTCCAATTAAAATACTTCTTCGATTATTGCGGATTTTGTGCGTGATTCACCCATACCTCACTACGAACTAGGAAATATTTAACCACGTACAGTAATACATCAATTCTAGTCACGTGTTTTCAATTATAACGCGAAATCCCCATTGATAAGTCAATGTTCATCACCAATAATACATTTTTCTTTCCTAATTATAGTTTTACACGCCACATTGTATGATGTAAACTTATTAAATTGGTGAATAGTGTGCTACTTTCGAATGCACTATTACCCATGCGCGTTTACTCCTTCCTCTAGCGTGACCATTTCCACAACTCTGTGCCCCAACGGCCTGCGATCAAACGCCTCGTTCTCTTAGATCCTCGTTATTTTACGTAATCGGGCGTGTCACTGCCAGTTGGATGATTCTCGGACTGTTGAGACCAAATGTCGTACCTTCGCAGCTGACTTCCCTTTGCCATGGACATCCTGCACTCTTCTGTGTTTTAAAAGTATATAATGTTAAATAGCTTGCCTTTAACTGGTCACTGTCTATTGTTTGTTCTTTAAATTATGTAAGGTAACATTGTTTCGTCAGGTGGTAATCTAAGAATCCTGCAATGTACTTGTTTTTAAAAGGAGAAATTTTCTTACCTCCTTTCCTCATTTACGTTTGAACTGTAAAACGATTTCTTTGCGAGTTGTGAATTAAAATTCAGAGTTAACACACTGAACATATTTGTGTACACCACGTAATATTTTTGTCGTATATTCTATTTTTTCCTATTGATGTTTTCTTGCTTGCTTTTAGATGCCAAAACATTGTTGTGAGGCACTTTGTCGAGGTTTTTATGGTTCAAGTAAAGAAGATTAGTATGTTTCTGTGTTTAAATTTGCAAATGGTGCTGAGAGAAAGTCTCAAT
Organism: Teleogryllus occipitalis; assembly: GCA_011170035.1. NCBI lineage: Eukaryota > Metazoa > Arthropoda > Insecta > Orthoptera > Gryllidae > Teleogryllus > Teleogryllus occipitalis. The sequence continues at coordinate 135,800 of BLKR01003505.1, read as the reverse complement.
AAATAAATAAAAAAAACTCGAGCGAACTATACACCAACGCAGCCGAGTCGTCAATGCATAAAACATTTTAATAACTATTCAAAAGGGAGGGAGGAAAATAAAAAAAATGTTTTTGAATTGAAATTTATATTGTCTGTCTTTCTTGATGTTATTTTTCTCTTTCTTTCCATTTAATAAAATCCCATTATTTGTAAAGTATACAATTATTTTTGGCACCGTAAGCATATGACTATTCAGAACAAGATTAATTCAAATATGCGAATAATAAATTACTCTTACTTTTTAGTTATGGTGAGTTTTTTTGGGCCACAGGTGTAGAAATTGTGACATAACTGCTATCAGATACTGACAGAATAACAGCATTTGCTACAATCAAATCATCTTTCTCCCGACTACCACTAATATTCCTACAATTTTCGCCAGTACTCTAGGACCTTCCTACAAAATAAAATAATTAAAAATTACCATTTTCACAAAATGTACTCAAAACTAAATTTATATTTTGTAAAAGTGCCATAAAAATGACAAAAAAAATTAATACCTGGAATACAAAGGCATCATTTTCATCACATGACGGTTCTAGTAGTTCAAATGATGCTCCCATCACTAACACAACTTCTATTGCTGCACCCATATATAGTGGATGGACCTCTTCCAGTACATCTGGTCTTATTCCTTGAAGCATTAAGCGCCCTTTCTCCTCCAATCTTTCAAACGTTTCCAAAATCCTAAGCAAAACCAAACTGACAAAAATGGCAATTCTTAGCAATAACCAACTGCAAAAGACATATATGAACTGAACATAAATTTTTATGTGTATTATATTTGATTTAGGAAATCTCTTACTGCACTACTCTTCGAAGAACAAATACTTTTAATACGTACTACCATCGATTTGTAACATAAAAAATGCCTCTCTTTTTGGTCCGATTTTTCAAATCTAACAGAAATAGTTAACCTTCACAATAAGAACTATTTCCATATCTTGTAATATCATGTCAGAAGGGAACTTCATAACCGTCTTAGGAGGAATTAGGTTGTGGTAGGCGAGGTTTGGCAGACATGAAAAACGTACTAATTTTCACAAGTATACAAATATTTGCAGACTTGTCTTATTCACTTTCCTGTATTTCTAGTATATTTTTGATTTTATTCAAAATCAACCTATTCACCAGACTACTGACATAACATTAAAATAAATATGGTATTGTTACAAAATAACAGAACATCAAGAAGAGAGACTGTTTTAATGAATATGAAATATTTATATTTAAAATATTTACTTATGCAGATTCTCGTTTTTGGGTAGTTATGACTTTTTGGTACGTACTACTTAAGGAAAACTAGCGCCACTTCAACATGCTATTTGGCCATAAAACGTACCTTGTAGTTTGTCCAAAATCTCGCGCAAGTTTTCCTGGTTTCGATGCGTAGAATTCCTATTCGCATATTTTCGTCCAAGCTTGACTCTTCTGACAAATTATTTGACTAAAGTACCCCTTCTTTAAAAATTGGCTTTAGCACGTCTACAAGAATCCCTCTCAGTGTTTTTCAAACAGAGGCATCTGCAATCTAGAGAGAAATACTTGTATGATTTTGTAACTAGTTTAAATGTGTAATTCAAGTCATTCATTGCATTATCAAGCAAAATAAGTACGGAAATATATTGTACCTACGCTATCAACTGTACTCTACTCTACCACGAACTGGTTAGCTTCTACTCCAAAAACACGAGTGACACCATTTGCACTCGCCAAAGGAATGTTATGAACCGATCTTCCAGAGACCGTAGTCTCACCAGACTTATTCAAAACATCGTTTTTTCAATCGGGTTCACGCCACGACACATGCCGTAGCTTCATAACCACGCTTCAAACCTCGTCTTAGATATCAAAAATTCACTCAAAGACAAGTCCCGATCGTTCTCGCCAACCATCTCACCGACAGCACTACGTTCGCGTATGCCATTATCGAGAACGAAGGATAAAAAGACTTGGCCTGTTATCGAGGTGTGCCTCGGCGTCGGCGAACGAAAAAGCAACGATGGATAACGAATGCTGGAGGCATCACCGGATCTCTCGACATCCTTTATTGATCAAGCGTTTCTATTTAATATCTTAACGTTTTATTTATTCTACATTCAATGGAGCGGGGAACTGAACTATGCGTACATGGCATGCTCTTCTACGAAGACAACTGAATGAAAATACGATCGCATGTTGCAATCCCATTTTAATTTTTACAACTAACGGTGCTACAGAATGGCGCAGACTTTCTCGTAGTAAAGTTTGCTAATTTCCTAGGTGTGGACTGGCTTTACGGTCTTGCATCATCCTCTTGCCAGCTGCCATCTATCACCGCCCAAAGTACGTTTATTTGACATTTTCTCAATTTTTCGGTTTCCTAATAATAGAACCGAAATATTACTATAAGAATATTAAAGAAGAGTAAAACCTCGACATAGTGGCAATTTTCACTGAAGAAATTTTTAAGAAAATAGAGTGTAAGCGTCACTCTAAATGTGAAATTTGAAGCTCTTTTTCGTAGAAAATTTGAGTATTCAAAAAACTTCAATTAAATTAACTTGAGGCACTTTAAATCACAAATGCAATTGCGTTTACAAGTCGCTGGAAATCTGCATATTAACGGTGTGAGAGGTTATTAGAAAATATAAATTTGTGTAATGTTTGAAACAACATAAGAATAACACAAAATGACCTTTATGTCATTTTTAACCGTGCAATTTGTACTATCCGTCTGAAAAGATTGAAGAAAAAATTTGAAGCTATTTTTGAGAAAATGGCCTTTGAGCGTTTCTGAAAATGCGGAATTTTGAGCTCATTTTAACACTAAACTGTTGTGTTTTCAATCGATTGATTGTTTGTCATTCCGGGCGCGTCAACTATCGAGGTCATTATTCCCGTAAGTGTGGTGTATGTTTTTTCATCGGGAGGTGGCGGTGATTTTCCCCCACTAGATGGCGAGATACGCCGCCCACCTACGGTCGACTAGCGCGGTTTCCCACACCAGGTATCTCCCACCAGCGGGACACCGCCCCAGCCGGAACACGTTCTAAGTCCCCGTCCGGTCTCCCGGCATGTGTGGTGCATGTTAATGTATGTGTGTGTGTGTGAGGGGTGAAGATAGGACAAGGAAGAGGAAAGAAAGATCGCGCGCGCGGTCCGTGGCCCGTTTGTTAGGGTACTGCTCCGCCATTCGCCTGGTGTTGATCGGAGAAAACGGAAAACTACCGACTAGAGTGGCCGGCTACTAGAATTCTCCTCCAGACAGAAACTGAATTCGACCTAGCTGAGGAGCTAGTATTAAAAATCCTGCCGCCGCACAGTGAGGCTAGAAAGGTGATAAGTTGGCAAAAAGTATTTTTTAGCGTTTTTCGGAATTTTGTAGTATAAAAAACATATTTTATAATTAAATTATGACATATTTAATCGTTTACCCTTCAAATATTTTAGTATGTATCTTTCAGAATCAGAACTTTCATTATGTGACTCTTCAAGAAGTGAATTTGTACTAGAAGGCATTAACACTGGTCTAACTTCTAGGCGAAATGCCTCTGAGATAATTTTCTCTATTCTGTTTCTAAAATCAGTGAGACAGATGAAATTAACCGCCTGCAAAGCACTTTCTTGATAGTTTGCTATCTGGATATTTTTCTGGTGAAACTTTATATTATTTTAAAACATTTTCTTGGACTTCTCTTGCTTTTTGACTTAATTGATTTAATTCTCCGTATACTTCTCCGTAATATTATTTGAATTATTCTCCGTATAATTCTCCGTATATTTAATTCTCCGTAATATTATTTGAAATAGTTTTATGACTTTATTTATGTGGACTCTTGTTATTTCCGCTTATTTTTTTAAGTGAAAAAAAACACGACTGGCAGTGTTACTATCATCAGTTCCCTCGTACCCTTGCTTAGGATGGTCAATGAATAAACCTATTTGCGTCTTCAATTTCATCTGTATATGTTTTTTCGTAGCTGCATCCCTCCTCTTCTTACGAGTCGTTCTTTGAGAAGAAACTTATAAGCAACATAAGAAATACATTCTATGAACACAATCCAAGTATGGAGTACCGAACGGCCAAACTCCATATTCTCTCTTTGACTGGAGCTCTCAAAGCTTTATCGATATTAATAAAGTCTTCCGACGTCAGTCCACTAATGTACCATCACTCTGTGTTCATTACAAGCGGAACATTGAAACGACCAACAAACTACACGCAGAGCACATTCCGCCGATACTGGCGATAACTCTGGTACTGCCGAGAACACAAAAGAATAAGAGGTACCAACAGACCTACCTTGATCCATTCAGACCTACGTACCTATAGATTTCAGAGGCTGAAAAGGAACCCGCGCCTTCCGATACTGGGAAGGGAATTCCGCGAGAACGATGGATAATACAAAGCATTTTGTCCTCCTCTAATCAATATTGATACATCGTGGCTGTTCACGGGAACCTCTAGCCCACGTAACATGCTTCCATTGGGCCCTTCCCCTGCAATTCCATCGGCCACCAGTCCGTATTGTAACCGCTTGTCGCCGGTCACATTTATAACCAACGGAAAATAGAAGCAATAATACCCGACATTAGGCCCTACACGTAGTTTCTACAGTGGCGAAGAGATGGCGTAAGTCAGAGAAGGATTTCTGAACGCACTCAGACCGTAGCCAATCAGGAAATTTTCGTGGAAATACGGACGTGGCGTGAACTCGCGTCAAAAAAGAGCTCGCTCTTTCTGGTTCGAGACGTCAAGGAGAACGGTTGTCTACGAGTACGCCACATGGTCGACGAGGGACACGCGAAGATTGCGGAACACAAAAGCTTTAATAAAAGGTAATTGACTGAGCACTTTTCATGGATTTACGTACTGTGAATATCGTGAGATTACATGGAATTAGTAAATGAATATTAAACAAGAATGCAATGAACGAAAGAACGACGGCGGTAATAGATCGAAATGAATCTGTAAAACCACGTTGCTGCATTCTTGTTGCTAGAAAAGAGGACTATTGTAACATAGGACATGTTTCTTCTTTGTTACAGCTTTCATATTTTTCATATTTTTAATATATTTCATACTTTTCATATATTCTTTATTCTTATTTTTGGGAATTTCACTTTGGAAATCCTATGATGAAATTTTGAAAGTTATGAGAAAGACGGATTATCCAAACAACTGGTTTGACTTTTGCCATTACGAAGTCATAACTTGGAGTTTCGGGCTCGCATTCTGAAGCGACCATCGCCTCTGCGAAAGCTGTGGTGAATTTTTGCCGAAGGACTGGGAGATGGTGTTCGGAGTACTTCAGTTTCCGTGCGACAGGCCACGCAGGGACCGTGCAGAAGAACGACGACCTTGAGGCGCGAGGGTCGCGCGACGGGCCAGCTACACAGCGCGGGACCAACTTGAGGAATTCGCCGGTTGTGAGTCACAGAAAGAACACTCATTAGATTTCAGTCTGAAAAAAACTTGTGAGATAGGAGTATCAATATACTAGCCAAAACGTTGTAATATGAGCTTCCCTCAAAAACAGACGTTGATCGGGCAAGTTTCTTAGAACATTGGTCTTGCTTGCCAGTGGTTTTATTTCTTTTCGACAGTCGTAACAAGAATCAGATTAAAGTAATTCTTTATGTTTATGATAGAAGTTGTTTTGTACAGAATTATTTATTTAGAGTCATATTTTAATGATTCAAATCATTTAAGAGACGTTATGAAACAAAATTTTGTGTTGAAAGGCTATGTAGAAGCCGAAGGTCAAATGTGACTACTGAGTGTAACGTAATTAGTGATTTAAAAGGTAGTAGTGAATTTCGAGTATTGTGTGTATGTGTTTTTCTTTTACAGGATGAATATTTGTACTATGATTTGTGTGTCTCATGTGTGATATTCTTTGTGAAGTGTAAATATGTATCCATTGCTTGTTTTCTTGTAAACAGGGATCTGAATTATTATTATTCTAGTGAAAAACTGCAGTTTAGGTAGGGAATTAGCTACCATGATTTTACAAAAAATGAGAACATAGGAGGATCTGTGAATTTCATTTGTACAGTGATTTTCATTCGATAGAATACATGTAATTACATTGATGTAAACGAAAAATGTAAAATTTGTTACATTTTGGCGCTCTAGAATATATGTTATTTGTCATTTAAAACTGAAAAATTGTGTTGGTTTGTTAATTGATCAGTAGTTTAACAAAGACGAACGCACTACCAATAGGGAAGTTTATCCGTAAATTGAGATATTCCCAGGGATGCGTGACGGTGTAGTCACACGTCGCGAAGTAGGCAAATGACAGATCTACTTTTGTAATCGGTGAGGCTCAAAGGAGAACGGTTACAGTATGATGAAAGTGCCCCTGTCTCTAGCGGAGACGGAACATCGACAATTACAATCACGCGATGTTCAGTAATAGGCTGCTGTAGATCAGTCAAATTTTAATGTTTCTAGGCTGTCAACAATAGTCTAGACCTACAAGAAATTTTATTTTAGCTTATATTCCATTGATGCCATGGCCTGGAGCTCGTTCCTCGGCTATCACTGGCATTTATTTTCTAAAATCTGCTCTCCAGTTAATAATGTACAGAATTTGTCGTTATCTTTGGTACGATATAAATTGTGTGCCTCTGCGTCCCGATTACTATACTCCGATTTTAAACGTGCACTTTAAGGTCACGAGATGGAAGAAGATGGGAACACTGTCATCCAATCGGAAGCTTCGGACTTCAAATTTGGTAGTGGAGCTCCCGCATGAATAACAATGTCCCGCTTTCCTAGCTCGTGATCTTTGAGTGCAGCTTGTTTAAATCGGATTACAGTACCCTTATTTTCTAAAATCTGTTCCTATGTCCCTCTCGAGTTGAAATTATTCTCATCCTAGCTACAATCTATGTTATGTTCCTCAGCTGCTGAACTATTTACTATCTTTTGGCGCAGGTATGCTGCGCCCGCATTTTCAGTCTCGTTCAGTGCCGCCGAACGAGGTGCAGTCTGTTTGGGAGGTTTAGCGTTATTTGGAACAATGCGCACCATCGCTCTCCAGTGAGTATTCGCCTTCTGCCCTCCCAGAAGACATCGCACGTATAGACTCCATTTTCTAGTAGAGTGAGCCTTCCTAAAATTATCGATCATCCACATCCGAAACATTAACTTAATTTTTTCTCTCCGTACGACGGAAGCAACCACTTCATTCTCTATTGTAATTGTATTGTATTGTATTGTATTGTATTGTGCGTTACTACAAATCGGTGGACTTAACGTCTTTCCATTAAATTAGGTCAAGGGTGATATGCAACTTCAATTTTTTTGCAGATCCCCGAAATGAATTTATATTCACAAGAGTATTACTTTTCTATCGTCTCCTGCAAGAGAACTTCGCCTGAGCAACAAATTAAACTTTTCTTAAATTCTCCGTTTATCAAGACTTCTTTTTGGAAGATGTTTACATACAGCACAATAAAACCATTCGTTTTCATTTTGAATGATAGTTTATTAATGCGATAAAGTGCTAGTAATTAAATATAGTAAAATTTAATTTGACAATTACGTTCTTTATATATTCAAAATCTTCGAAATTAAAAATACAAATTGTATCCGCTTCCATCTTTGTGTGTATTACTCGTTTAGTTCGTGTCTTCATTGGCTGTTTAAGGGGGAAAAGGTGCAACATTTACGGGGACATTTAAAAATTCAGGTAGCAACTCGAATCTAATAACTATGCTAGATTGTTTTACAGATTACAATTAGAATTAAAATGTACAATAAAACGATAATTCAACTGAAGTTTTTATTTACACTATATAACATGGAAGTTAAGAACATTAAAAATATTTCAAAGGAACATTCAATACTTAACACTCGAAAAACTCATTGAAATCTTCACACTTCAAAAAAATTCTTGAAAATTTAAATTCTTATTAATAGAACACTTTCTCAAAACAATAAGGAATTATAACATTCCAGGAATTTTTGTTTGTTGGTATTAACACTTCTAAAAATCTAATTGCGCGCTACGTGGAGTGAGAGTCTTGTCATTGTTTTCATATCATGTGCACACTTTTCCCAACGGTGCTTTGGTTTCCTTTTCATTTGAATTTTTGGATTCCTTTCCTCTCCATTCTTTGCATTCTATTTCATCGATTTTTTCGGATTTCTTACCTTGGGATTCTTTGGTTTCCTCTTCAATAAATATCTTGGATTCCTCCCCTATTAATTCTTCAATTTGTAATTCCTTGCATGGCTCCTCATTGTCATCGTCTTCGTTATCAGTTTTTTCATCGTCATCTTCGTCACCTGACTCTTCATCCGGATTTGGCTGAAAATTAGAGAAAAGGATGAACAACGTATAGTAAAGCCTCAAAGCCAAGTAAGCTGCGATTTATTTATCGTAAAAAACAGTATGTGGCAAGCAGTCCTTCACAAATTGTATGAGACTTGTGGAAGAGAACTATAATCTGAGCAAGTTTTCTTGGGCTCCAGAATTTTTACCCCAACCATTTTACGATGTACAGTTGCGAAATGAAAAAGGTGTCAACAGAACGAAGTTTAGCATCATTTGAACACTAGAAATTTTGGCTATAGAGTAAAAGAAACGTATTTGTATTGGGTATCTAACTACAGATTTTTAGTAGTATTGCTAAAAATAATAGCAACCCATATCTCCCAGCCCTACTCCAACCACAACTAACAAAACAAAACGTGAGTATAGTGTGGCTACATTTTTGTCCGGAAGCAAAATGTGTCTTGTCAGTATTTGTTCAATGTATTAAGGAAAACTGGGCAAAAACCCTCATGATGATTGTTCGTGACCTGGAGGCTGAAGTACAGTTTTTTGTTACAGGCATATTTAGTCTTTTATAATACTACAGTACAAATGGTAATTAATGCATTTATAATATTGTTGAAATAAATACGCTCGTTTTTTGATGGTCCGTGTAGTCTCAGTTCATTAGACACTATCATGCAGCCGAACAAAAATTTCTTGGCATTTAACTTTTGAATTGATTTTAATTGTTTCATGTCAAGTGGTAATGTGTTGTAAAGTAATGTATGCGTATTGTTCTTCAATATTTTGTAGTGAGTTGATATGAATAGGATTCCTACGACGTGTATACTAATTATCAGTATCAGTAACGCATAAAAATATTTTCTCTCTCAAACCAGTTTTGCCAAAAATGATTCGTACGTCAATGGACAGGGTAATAATCCAAAGTCGGTGAAAAGGGTTTGCAGAAATACCAAGGATTGCATTTGCTTATGATCGGTACAATTTGTTCGGCAATCTAAAACTCTGAGTACCGTAGAAAAACACATTCTGGGGTATGCCAGAATATCACGCCAGAGCCGAGACGAGAATGCACGAAGGTCTCTGCAATCTGTGGAAAAACAACCGCTCGTGATCGACTATCATCCGCGGTGGTCGTTAGTCCGCTTTCTGCAGTCCGCCGTTTGCCTTTGGCCGAGAATCTTTGAGGGGCAGCGACCTTTCGCCTTCCTTCCCATCAGCGTTGCCCCCACCGGAATCGCTTAAGTCTGTCAATTTTCCCCAATATAATGAACGCATCTGGAGTCGTTTTCAAATGCTGTCATTCATGACGGTGGGCGCAGGTTTCTGTGCTTGAATTAATGTGTAATATAATTTCTTTAAGCATAATTTTATGTTTTTACTGTTCATTCTAAGCTTTTAAATCCAAATCCGCAAAAACTCAAGTCATTCCTTTTCTTACATAGACGTATATGACATGGGCTTTTACACAAAAAAATAAATTATTTTCATTTGCAAAATAAAACCAATATGTCAAATATTGCTTTGTTTATTCATAAAGATCTACTAAGTTATGCGCTCTTTCCATAGTCTCCTCTCCATTCCAATTTCCTCATTGTTCTCGTGTTCCATGGTTTCAATGTTATTTACACACTCACATGGTTATTTGATTAATGTGAAGGGCGAACGTGATTATTGAAAAACACTCCGAGTGCCAAAGACGTCTGAATTTTCCGAATCTATAGAACGCGCTTTCAGGGAGTGACCTTGCGCAGCGCCCCTGGTGACGACCAATGGCAACCAGTAAGTCCTCGCCGCTTGCCAGGCGGCTTCGGAAATGAATAGAAGTGGCCTCCAGCGACAAGGGCCTTTCCGATTTTCTCCCAGCGCTCGTCAGTGTAGATCCTGAAAAAGCTCCAGCGAACGGTGGAGGTGAGAGGACGTGCCCTCTACTCCGCGGTGTCTCGTAATTTCTAAGTTGTGCGTTGACTCATTGTGTCAAGTTGTGCGTCCACATTTTGTGTTCTGACTAGTGTGTAGTGTTTTTGTGATCAATTGTATTTCCTGTTTATAAAATTCTGTGTTTCAACTGGTGATATCAAAAAAAAAATATGTTGCCTCCATAAGACGTAAACAATCGATATGGCCTCGGACAACACCTCCCAGCCGGAATCTGAATTTATAATGGATTCGTCTACTACAAGTCAAGCTGAACTACAAACTCAGCTGTTTCTTCAACAACAATATCAGCAGCATCAGCAGCAGCAACAACAACTCATTTTACATCAGATACCACAAGGTACAGTGATAGCAATGCCATTTCCCTTTTTTCCTCCTGCCGTACAGCCTTCATGTTCAAGTTCAACCGATGTAACAAATTCAGAACTTAATCGAACAACCCACGGTAATTCAAGTAGTGACAGCTCATAAATGGCAAGTTGTTGTAAGCAAGCGCAAGAGATGTAAATCTCACAGCCCTGAAAGTCATAAACAATCAAAACGTCAAAGTGCAAATATAAGTGGCATACTATCATGCAATAGATTTGCAGATCTCGAACTAAATAATGACGATGAATCCAATGATAAAGCAATCGATGAAAGTTCCCAATCCAGCAACATTCAGAAGGTGCAAAAACCACCGCCAATATTTATCCCTGGGGTAAATTACTTTCATGCAATGTCAGAAACTTTAGAAAAAGTCGTGAAGAAGGAAGAATTCTACTGCAATCTTGTAGGTCAAGATAAATTTAAAATCTTACCGGCAACAACAGAAGCTTATCGATCACTTATTAAATACCTTACTAAAGAGAAAATTGATTTTCACATTTAAATACCTTACTAAATTCTACTTTCTCATTTAAATACCTTCTCATTTCTACTTTCTCATTTAAATACCTTACTAAAGAGAAAATTGATTTTCACAGCTATAAGCTAAAACAAGAAAGAGCATTTAGGATAGTCTTAAAAAAATATGCATCCTACAATAAATATTGATGAACTGAAAGCAGAAATAGAAGAAAACGGTCATACTGTAAGAAACATTCATAACTGCAAACACCGTGTAACAAAAGCTCCCTTACCGGTATTTTTTATTGATTTGGAACCAAAAGATAACAACAAAGACATTTAAATTGCAGTACCTTCAAAATACCAAAATAATAATTGAAGCTCCAAGAGTAAAGCGAGATCTTGTGCAATGCCATCGCTGCCAAAGTTGGGAGCACACGAAGCACTACTGCAACGATCCTTATCGGTGCGTAGTATGCGGCGAGAATCACGATAGCAGAACTTGTGATAACAAGAAAAACCAGATGAAGCCTGCAAAATGCGCCCTTTGTGAAGGTCCCCATACAGTAAGTTATAAAGGATGTGAAATTTAAAAAAAAATACGCAATAAAAAATATCCACAGGCGTCTAAAATTCCACAAGATTCAAACTACAGTGCTTCACAAAACAATATGAATACAGGTCAAGAAAACTTCCCACCTACTACGATAAATAATTTCCATTAGCGTAGTACTTATGCACAAGCACTGAAAAACTCGCAAAAGAAGGATAGTCTGAACAACAAGCAACAAACACGGAGTCCAATACTCAAATATTTTCAATAATACAACAGACTTTCGAATTTGAAACTATACTCAACAGACAAGCAGAACAAATAAGTGCACTTTTAAATCTTGTGTCAAAACTGCTAACTAAATAATGAACAAATCATATAAGATAGCAGCTTGGAACGCCAATGGCTTGCTATAACACCGAGAAGAAGTCAAGTGTTTTCTCCAGTGAACAAATACGGATATCATGCTCATTTCAGAAACTCATTTCACCAACAAAAGTTTTTTCTCGCTTCAAGGATACAACATGTATTATACAAATCATCCGGATGGTACAGCACGTGGAGGAACAGCTATACTTGTTCGGGAAAAAATTAAACATCACTTAAATTCTCAATTTAACACCACGTATTCGCAGGCAACATCCATTCAAGTAAGAGATGCATTCGGAACATTGAATATTGCAGCAATATACTGCCCTCCGAAGCATAAAATTTAGAGTTCAAAATTCGCAAGCTTCTTCAGAACACTTGGACCAAGATTTATTTCTGGCGGTGACTACAATTCTAAACATCCATTGTGGGGCTCCAGACTAACATCCCCGAAAGGTAAATCTCTATATGAAACTATAATAAACGAAAAATGATCCTCGTACTCATCTGTCCAACCCACTTATTGGCCGACAGACACTAACAAAATTCCTGATGTATTAGATTTCTTTATTGTAAAAGGAGTTAACCAAAGTCACATTTACACCTACTGGTCACAAGATCTATGGTCTGATCATTCACCAGTTCTACTAGTCATTAGCTCAATCATTATTGAAGACAATAAGCAAACCTCAATCCACAACAATAGAACAGATTGGAAATATTTCTCAGAATGGCTAACTAATAACAGCACAGCTAATCTACCATTGAAAACTGCTTTCGACATAAATGAAGCTATAGAATATGCAATCAGACAACTCCATCAAGCTGCGTGGCATTCTACACCAGAAATAAAGCAAAACAAAAAGCTATATATCCCACAAGTAATAAGAGAAAAGGTGAAATCAAAACGTAAATTAAAGAAACACTGGCAAATCACTAAAGACCCAGCAGTCAAAAGAAGACTAAATTCAGCTTCGCAAAACTTCAAAAGATTACTTCAAGAATATCGAAACCACGCCCTACAAGATAAACTCACAAAATTGATTCCGAATTCGAATTCAGAGTATTCTCTTTGAAAAACTACTAAATACTTGAAGAGACCGATGCAACCTATTCCTCCCATCAGAAAAATCGACATCACATGGGCTAAAACCGCCGAAGAAAAAACTGAATGCTTCGCGTCCCATTTCTCTGACATCTTTCAACCGTTTCCTTCACAAATATCTGCTACAGAAGAGGAAGAAATTTACAACTTCTTAGATTCACCACTGCAACTAGCTCCCTAAATCAAACCCGTAAGTGCTCGAGAAGTTGAAACAACAATCAAGAATTTACCAACTAAAAAAGCTCCCGGATACGATATGATTTCAGCAACAATTCTACACCATCTACCAAGAAAACTAATAGCCTTACTTACTTCCATCTTCCATGCCATCCTAAGACTAGGACACTTCCCTGATCAATGGAAAATTGCTCAAGTAATAGTCACCCCTAAGCCCGGCAAACCAACACATGAAGTTGTATCATACAGACCTATTAGTCTACTGCCAATATTATCAAAAGTTTTTGAAAAACTGCTTCTGTCACGTTTAAATCCACTTCTACAAGAAAATGAAATAATACCTCATCATCAGTTTGGGTTCAGACAACAGCATTCGACTGTAGAACAAATTCATCGAGTAGTAAACGAAATTAGTGAATCGCTAGAAAATAAAGAATATTGTTCTGCTGTATTTCTAGACGTAAGCCAGGCTTTCGATAAGGTTTGGCACCCAGGTCTATTGTATAAAATTAAGAAAAATCTACCGTATCCTTACTATCACTTGTTAAAATCGTATCTTACAGAGAGATATTTTCAAATAAAATTTAACGGCGAAACTTCAAAACTTATCTCTATAAAGTCAGGAGTGCCTCAAGGAAGTGTGCTTGCACCTTTCCTTTATTCATTATATACTGCCGACATCCCATCATCTGTAAACGCATTGACAGCAACCTACGCGGACGACACAGCCATCTTAGCTCGACATGAAGATCCAGCAGAAGCATTTCGTCTCGTAGAAGAACATCTGCAATCCATCCACAAGTGGCAGAAACGCTGGCGCCTCAAGATCAATGACAAGAAGTCTGTCCAAGTCACCTTCAGTCTGAAGCACGAAACGTGTCCACCTATAAAAATCGGATCGCAATGTATTCCTCAAAATGACTCGGCAAAATATCTCGGACTTACTCTGGACAGAAGACTCACATGGAAAAAACATATAAAGAAGAAAAGAAAAGAATTAGACCTAAAACTTAGAAGGTTAAACTGGCTACTTGGAAGAAAATCATCGTTAAGCATCGCAAACAAAGTAATTGTGTATAAAGCAATATTAAAACCAGTATGGACATATGGACTTCAACTTTGGGGAACAGCTCAAAATTCTAATATTGAAATATTAGAACACTTCCAGTCTATAGCCTTAAGGAAATTTGTAAATGCCCCCTGGTACGTAACGAATACAACATTACACAAAGACTTACATATTCCAACTATAAAAGAAGAAATCAAGAATACCAGTGCAAAATACCTACAAAGACTACATAATCATCCGAATATTCTAGCCATCAACTTACTAGACAATGGTGACTACACCAGACGACTTCAACGCCATCATACTTCAGACCTTCCATATCGACTTTAAATTATTCATTTCAGAAATTACAATTAATAGTTATTTGTATTAATAATGTATCATTGGTGGAGTACGGTCATGGGATTTTACTCCTCTCATGTATTTGTTTATGTAAATCTATGTAATTTTGCCAAATGTTTGTTCACAAACAAATTGCAAAATAAAATATTATTTTTAAAAAAAAGTGTAGATCCCGAACGGTCGTCGGTTGTTCGCAGAGCTCAAGAATGCTCATTCGCAAAACAGACGCAACAAGTTCTAGGAAGGTTGTCTGAATTAGAAAGAATTCTGAATAAACTGAACGCAGTGTATTCGTTATGAACTAACTTCATATGTTCAAATCGTGTACATGAGTTTCCAATTTAAGTTTGAATCGAGTCCCCGTTATTTTGATTTAACTAGAAATTGGTATTTTTTAGAGTGACTTAATTTTGCCATTTTAAAATATCTGAAAATATTCCCGTGCATAAAGAAGCGTAGAGCATGCGACTTGACGAGTATATGAAGGGAGGGACGCAAGTCTAGATAAACAATCTGGAAATTCATCTAAACTAGCCGAATATTTATCTTTATTTACATCGCAAAACACGCGCTTAGCTCCTTAAGCATCCAACCACGTAAACAACGCTTTAAGACCGCGTCCATAGCAATGGCCGTTAAAATGTCCGAGAGTACATTAAAAATAGCTGAACGAACTTTTGGGTTTGATTTTACCAGCACTCATGAATCTTTGGATACATTTGTACCCCAGTCCGCTATCGCTCCGCCACGCAGTTAACCTTCCGGCTTCGTCCTTGAAGCCTAGTTTAGAGGACGTTCAAATGAAATAATTTTAGTATAAATTTGTTTTTGAAACGTTTGATGAATTTTGTGGTTTAAGATCTCTTGAGAATTTTAAGTGTCTGTTAAACACTGGTGACTTTGGTCTTAACGTTCACCTGTCATTATCCTATAACAATATATCATAATTTACTATGTTTGTACGATACTCAGAATATCCGATGTTTTATGGGATTCCAAATTACTTTATTTTCATTATTAGCGATTAACTATTAATAGCTCTTAATTTCTAATTTACAACCGGGAAATGGACTATTTTTAATGATAAATAATTCGTCCTGTAATAGCTGGTAACACCATTAAAAATTATGCATGAAAAATATTAAACATTTTAATTACAGATAATTTACAAGTTTCGAAAGTAACCCAACACCTTTGATTGATTGATTGATTGATTTTTTCGTGTTTCGGGCGCGTCAACTGCTTTGATCATTAGTCCCGTTACTGTTGTGCATGTTTTTTCTCGGGAGAAGGCTGTGATCTTCCCCCGCTGGATGGCGAGATCCGGCGCCGAGCTACCATCGGCTAGTGGGTTTTCCCCCTAACCAGGACTCTACCACCAGCGGGGCACGGCCCCAGCCGGGACAAGCTCTAAGCTCCCGGAATATGTGGTAGTGTAGTGCATGTTAGTGTAAGTGTGTGTGTGTTTGTGTGTATGTAAGGGGAAAGGACAGGAAGAGGAAGGACAGATCGCACGCGGTCCGTGGCCCGTTTGGTAGGGTACTGCTCCGGCATTTGCCTGATGTTGATCGGAAAAAACACGGAAAACTACCGATCAGAGCAACGGGCAAATAGAATTCTCTTCCAGACAGCGACTGAATTTGACCTAGCTGAAAAGCTAGTGTCGAAAATCCTGCCGCCGTCAGGACTTGAATCTAGGACCTTCCGGTCAGAGGCGCAGCAGTGACATCAGCCAATGCGCATCTATCGCTCCCGGTCCCAACACCTTTGAAAAAGACGACTTGAGAACAAGGTAGTGATTGATGGTGAATCTATTAGCATTGAGATTAGCCTGCCCTTCGTATCGCAATAATTCTAGTTTGTCCCGTGTGGCTCCCATGACCTCACTTGAAGGTTGAAATATTAGAGTTCAGGAGGTAACCAAACGATTTGATGGGCTTTTATCAGGCTGCTCAATCCGTTTGCGGCGCTAGGTTCCATTTTTGACCTCTTAAAATCTCTGTATTTTTATTTACAAGAAACATTAAGCCACCTATATTCCCCCCACCCCATCGCCTTGCGGCTCTCAGTTTCAATTTTTCTTGTCTGAGTCTTCTTTTCGTACTGTACTGTACGATAGGTTTATGTGAGAATTTTGCAAACGTAAACGTTCATTCTATTAAGTACACCATATTTAATGGCTGAGAAAAAGTAAAGAATAATTAGATTCAAATATTATTGTACAAGCATTTGTTCGCCTTTTATCGACACTTAACAGAGACGAGTAACGAAACGTTAGGATTTGCTTTGAGTTTGAACACTAGTGGATATCATGACTAAATGGATTTAATATAGTGTTAAATTTAAAATTGAACAAGCAACTCCAAAGTTATCTTTCCTAATAATTTTGTTTTAGAATATAATATTTGCTGAAATTTATGTAAATTTTTTTTGGAAAAATATGAAAATTAAGAATTGTGGTGAAAGTGAACTTTTTCCCTGTCACTGTATCAAACTAATACTGCCTTGGACATTTTGTTTACGCAAGCATACATTTCTTTCAGTGCCGTAATCTCGTTTTGGAAACGAGATGAAACTGAACACTGCAGATGTTTCCAAATCTTACCACGTAATTCGGATCGTCCTCTTCACCGTCGGACGGAAGCGGAGAGGCCGACAAAAGCTTCGCAAATGGCGACAATCTTTTAGGTTGTGTCTCTGATTCGTTGAAGTGTACAGAATCTGCGAGGGCTCCCGAGTCAGAGTCCGATTCGGATTCAGATTCGTTCTCCCGGGAAAAGTCAGAGTAGGAATCAGTTGGAATTTCGTCTGGCTCCTGTGCATGACCTTTTAAGGTTGGATACATTATCTCGCCGAGACCGTACGCAATCGCCTGGTTGGTGGGAAGGGCCTCCACTTCGCAATCCAGGAACTTGCGCTTGCGAGGCGATACATTCTCTGCGTCACTCTTTGGGGCGATTTCCTCCTTGCTGGGTACTTCGTAACTCTCCAGGGCCTGTACAAAGGGAGAAGATCTAAGAACGAGCAATACCGAAAACTGTCTGTTATTAGCAACAGTAAAGTAAAGTAAAGTAAACCTAAATAACCTAATAAACCAATAGAATTAATTGTTATCATGAAGCATTAATTGTAATAAAGTTTGTAGTTATTATATCCTCATAAGAGATTCACTGTAAGTGATATTCCTAAATTGAGCCAAGCTTTAAAACTACAGGTGTACCAAAGTTATTCCTTTTTTACATAAGTAAAGAAAGGAAACACCTGTTCCCCTTGTGAAGGCTTAAAGAACACCACCTTTGTGTATTTAGCAAGGAAGCACATTTGTGTATTTGTCTAGCCAATACAGAAAATGGCCAGATTATCTACCTTATCATACACTGTTAAACAAAATATTATGGAAATATGTATTTGTGATTGACCAATTCGTAGTGACTGGATTCGAAAATGACGTTGAAATGTCTTGTTTAGCTATAGATTTCGCTTTACAGCTACGGCTGGAGATAATTTCACTAAATATGGTCTCCACGGTTACATAATAGAAATTTCACCATGTTTGTCCCAGTCTATGCTCATGAATAGAAAAGGACATTGTATGTAGTGTGTAATGTCCATTTGAGAAGAACATAATCACAATACTGAGATATCGTAATACAATTTCTGTAAATCTGTACTCCTGTCTAAGAACTACCCGTTTCCGAAACTCCAGAATTTTCTGTAAACGCCAACACTCAGAAAAATCATGAGTTTCCTAAAAAACTTAGAATAAAAGGCACTTATTTCCAGTGATTCAGACTATATGTCAATCTGAGACTTTTCAATCATGAGGTACACAACATAGGTATACAGAAATTTCTAAACTGAAGACAATATCAAGACTGCAACCATTTAATTATATACATGTGAATCTTTAACACTTACTGGAGTTTTTAAACAGGAAGTTATTGTAATGAAGTTTCCACGAGGGAATGGGGCTAATTGATCCATGTATTAATTTCTATTTTAACACATTTTTCGAGATCTAGAGCTATCTTTTTTCATATGGAACTATACATAATGTTTTAGTCTATCATGACGAGCTTAAAAAAAAGAATACAATCGAATTCAGACCTCCTTACACTATAAAGCATAGTGTAACACGAGTACTTCCAACATTTTTTAAACTTTTTGATATAATTGCGAATTTAGACATTCATTTTTGTGTGATACACTTCGAAATATGGTGTTACACACAGACCCACATTATATTCCTCAAGAGTATCGTGACTCACGGTGAATAATAAAGTCGAGGATCATTCCTCTTTCACAATTACAGAGCCAAGAGTGATCCCTAATCTGCTTCGTTGTGAAGGGATATACTGTTTGAAGAAAAGCCGTCCCTTTAAGATCAGCCTTTCAGCAACGTAAAACTTCTCGAACGGGGAAAATGAGCTTGTAAAGCTCCGGCGAATAGCATTTACGACCTTTTATTTTGAAAAGGCGATTGCCGGCATGTCCTACATTGTTGTTACTGAAATGAAGCATTCTAATTCGCAACGAAAAGCTATCTTGAGATATTATCTCCCAAAGAATAGGCGTCGAATATTCATTTAGTTTCTTTAGTTTTTCTTTAGTCATTTAGTTCATTTAGTTCTTTTACTCTCGACATGAATAATCATACAACCGGGAAAACATCCTTCATTGAGCTCTGTTTCATCCACAAAAGCCAATATTCGGGTAGTTTTACATATGAACAAGAACTAACTCCCAACAAGAAATCGTAACACATAGAGCAGTGGAGGCTCGTATTCATGCCATTAGGGTGTGCAACGTTTCTCTTCTTTCTCCCACTCTCCCACTCTCTCTCTCTCTCTCTCTCTCTCTTTCTCTCTCTCTCTCTTACTTTCTTTTTTTTAGCATTTTTTCTGTGGCTTTTTCATTGAAATCATTGATTTCTTACGTTTCATATTTTCAACGCTATTCATTGTTAGTAGCACAAATACCTTTGACAGAAAAACGAACTCTCTGATTTCGGTTTCTCAAAACACATTGAAACGTAGCCTAACCCTTACGTTTACAAAATAAACTTGGGGTTTGAATACTTCGGAATGGTTAAGTAATAGCAACTCACTTTAAAACACAAGAGCATACACATATTATATACAATTAACATTTTTATGAATGCATCACTGCACAGCAATGCGTTCGCGTTTCGCGCGCTAGTTGTTAGGTGGAGAGATATCTCACACTTTCTTCGTTCAATGTCACACTTACTTCTGTTAAAAACTTGTGCTACCCGAGTGTTATATCTTCGAGACACGTCAAGGCATTTCCCGAGATCGTCACTGCGCCGGCACCGTAGAAGGAACCCCGCGCGGGGATTGGTCCAGCCTTCGATAAGCCACCGTTGTTCCCCCTCCAACCCCTGCAGCCCCGCGGCAGCCAAGGACGCCGTTTCCGTTGTCGCTTTCCCCCGAGTGTGCTCCTGCGGGCTTTCACGAACTCAACTGGAAACAACATATAAACATTAAAACACAACAAACAAAAGCCATACTATTTCAATTAAAGCCATTAATAAACAACCACTGTAAAATAACTATAGAAAATGCCAAACTCATATATACAGCCATAATTAGACCGTTAATGCTCTATGCTTGCCCTGTCTGGATCAATGCAGCAAAAACGAAAATACATAAAATACAGGTCATACAGAACAAATTTCTGCGAACAATAACAAAAACACCCTGGTGCATTTCAAACAAACAGCTTCATAAAGAAATTCAAATAAAACCTATCATACACTACATGACTAAGTTATCCCATAATTTTTAGAATAATATGTCAACAATTACACAACTATCCCATTACAATCTAGGCAAAGCACCTACAAACCCCACCAGAATAAAAAATAGATTTCCCAAACATGTATTTTACATTCAATTTCCAGATTTAGATGATACTTTGTGAGGTGCTCAGTGGATTTCTTCTCCCTAAGACATAGCAGTAAAGCAATAATAGTTTAGTTTTTTTTAATAGATCATAAGCATCAAAAACATGCGAAAAAGTTTGTATTGTAAAACTGAACCATGTATACCATTCAAAATAATAAAATAATTTTTAAAAAAAGGTTTTCACGAAAGAAAGGTGGACGGACCGGTAATCGCAGCTTCCGAACGGCGCGTGTTTTGAAATACCATGTTTCGTAAATGCTCTGAGAGGACTTGTATTCCTCTCTTGTTAAGAGATATTTAAGAGAAATGGCACCGAATTAATTTGGGTGTGCACATGCGAACGTGCAAATACCCACGAGTCGCCACTGACTTCTGGCCATGCCTCCACGTCCACCTTTACTTGGCTTGCATGATGGATACCTACGTGAGTGGTGCAACAAAAGCATGTCATTATGGGCTGCATTCACTCTCAGGTCAGGGAAATGCTAATATGGCAAACGCTACTTATTCGTTTATCACATCCCATAATAGACTACTGTTACGTATCAATTTGCGATTTGCAATTTGCGATTTGCACCTCTCCCGTTCATGGCAAGTAAATTTTGGAATACAAGAATAATTCAATAAGTCGCTATATGAGACGAACGTAAAGTGGTGACAGGTATTAAGTCGTCGGCTTAGTCTAATTCTTTTTTACAAAAATAAAAATAAATATTAAAAAATAACTCTTTTCAAACATCAGAATGATGCTACGATTGCATTGACTTGTTATTTACCTAAATGACGTGAATACAAGAATTATGTTAAAAAATCTACAACTCAAAGTTTCCCAAATAGGTTCGATAATATATGAATTTGGATATTCGGACTGAATTTTATAACAGAAATAAAAAGGGGTTTGATAAACTCGCAGACGGACTTTCATTATCATGTATTGTAAAATATGCATAAACGAAATAGGTTTCAGTAAGCTATAATTTACTTATTTTGATCAGTTCTCTTCGGATTAATTACAAATATAGACTTTATTTTTATATTTTTGTTCTAATTTTCCTTAAATTTCTCTTTTCCTTGGTGCTTGATTTTCTGTTACGATTTTTTTTTCATTCTTGCTGACCGCAAATATTCTTGACCCTTTCCAAACTTTCGTTCTCTGACAACTGGCTTGATTGACTGATTAATTAGTAATATCGAGTGCTTGAACTGTAAATGTCATTATTTCCGTAAGTGCAATGTATGTTTTATCGCGAGAGATGGCGATGATCTTCCCTGCTGAAAAGTAAGATACGGCGCCGACCTATACGTCGATTTACGGGGTTTTCCCCCAACCACGTATCTCCAACCAGCGAGCTTTCCCACTGCTCCATCATTCGCCAGGGGTTGATCGGAGAAACCACAGAAATCTACCGACCAAAGCAACCGGCCTAAAGAATTTTCCTTTAGACAATAGCTGAATTCGATCCAGCTACGTAGCTAGTGTCAAAAATCCTGCCACCGACCGGGAGCGGTGGCTCAGTGCATCAACTGTCACTGCAGTGCCTGTGACAGTTCGAGTCTCGATGGCGGCAGGATTTTTGACACTAACTTGTCAGCAAGGTCGATTTCATTCGCTGTCTGGAGGAGAATTCTAGCGGCCGGCTGCTCTGATCGGTAGTTTTCCGTGGTTTCTCCGATCAACACCAGGAGAATGCCAGCGGCGATGGTGTAATGGTTAGCGTATCAGACTGTTATACCCAAGTTTGTGAATTCAAACCCGATCGAAGCCGTGGATTTTTAAGGGCGAAAAAATCCTTCATCCGCCTTCCTTCAGAGGGGAAGTAAAGCCGGCTGTCCCATGTTAGTAGATTTACTGCATGTGAAAGATCCTCAAGCCTAAATGAAGCCTCTGAGCTAAATTCAAATTGCCCGTTTCGTCGCCCAAGTAATACCTTCTTTCTACCCTAGTAGGTGAAAGGAGCGTAACGAAATTTGCGTGGTCAGGCGGAAGAGCAGGCTTGATGGGCTGAGTCTCGCCACGTAAAATAAGGCATTCATTCATTCAATGCCGAAGCAATACCCAAACAAACGGGCAACGGACTGCGCGCGATCCTTCCTACCTCTTCTTTGCTATATCCTCACCCCATTCACACACACTAACATGCACTACACAAACATATACTGAGAGACCGGCCGGGAGCTTACAGCTTGTCCGGGCTGTGGCGGTTCCCCTCTGATGGGAGATACCTGGTTGAGGAAAACCCTGCTAATCGACGGTAGCTCGGCGCAGGATCTCAACATGCAGTGAAGATCACTGCCATCTCCCGGGGAAAAATATGCACTACACTAACGGTACTAATTACCCCGGTAGCTGACACGCCCGGAATCACTAACAATCAATCAACCCTGCCACCATCGCGACTCGAAGACTATGACCTCTCGGTTAGATGCACTGCAGTCACATCAATTGATGCTCTGAGCCTCCTAAGCCGGTAAAAACTTGCCTTATAATATTTCTTCGCATAAAAAATTTGCATACAATAGTAAACGAAGGAAAAACTGTTTCTATTCAGTTTTCCATTTCAAAAAAACAATTGTCCATTCCATTGATTTCACAGGCACACAAAAAAAGTCGGACCAAAAGACTTGACACACGTTTATGTATGTCGAGGCGCGGAAGCCAGAATTGCGCCACCACCCACCATTTTTTTTAATCGCAAACAATTTAGAATTTAACGGTGGTTTCTCGCGACTTTAAAAAAATTGGAAAATGAAAAAAAAAAATTTAAAAAATGGCTCAATTCTGGCTTCAGATTCGGATTCAGCGCATCGACATACACAGAGAAACATGTGTCACGTGTTTGGGTCTGACAACGTTTCGCTTCTGTAGAGTATAATGCTACAATACACTAAAATCTAGTATTCACATATGTTTTTCGCGATTTAAAAAATTCTGAAGGGTGATGGCGCAATTCTAGCTTTCACATTCGAATTCAGCGCGTCGGCATACATAGAGAAACCTGTCTTTGGATCTGACAACTATGTGTGTGTGTGTGTGTGTGTGTGTGTGTGTGTGTGTGTGTGTGTGTGTGTGTGTGTGTGTGTGTGTGTGTGTGTGTGTGTGTGTGTGCGCGCGCGCGCGCCTGCAAAAACTTTGTTGATTGAGTCTCTCTATTCAGTCAAGCCTAAAATGGAACGTTCATTTAAATGGACTGAACACAGAATTACGTTCATAATGCTACGCGTTCAGAATTCTTTGTAATTTAGTCAGCCTTCATGTTACTCGTGTATAATTCACGATTCCCGCCTCAGATACGTCATAGTATTCTGGGGAAACATGTCGTATAGCTCCCAGAAGTTTAGATTACAGAAAAGAATTGTACGAATAATAAGTAAATTCCACCCACGCAATTCGTAGGTCTCTTATTAAGCTACGAATTCTACATTGCCGTATCTCTTGTTTTGCGAATCAGTGGCCTTGATAAAAAAATGACTTAGGCGGAAAGGCGGAAACATATTTCCAACCAACGCAGATCTCCAACTAGAACACTCGACCTAGAAATCATATTCATCACGTGTCAGTTTGTACAGCTCACTTCAAAAAATTGACATACATGATCGTGATTTTACAGCTTATAGCCATATGACATTACACAATTAAAAGCGATACACAAGTTGAAGTTCAAAGTAGAATCTTGTGTGTTCCGTAACTTTCTGTACAGTACAATTAGAGACTAAACTGACAAGGGAATGCCGCGATGTGACATGTCGAATTATGCCCTCATATTTTTTTTTCATTAAATGTGCATGCCCTTTTGATCTCATGATGAAAATGTTGGCTGCCAATATATACTGGCAATTACTTTATAAATTTCCAAACTTACCAACAATTTCGTACAATATTTTGTTTCTGCAGAGATCTTGGACAACCCTCGCAAGCCCAGCGACCAGCGCACGAGCGCCGAAGCTGGCGCGGCAGAGCGTTGATTCCTCAAGGTTAAGTGCACATTCGGTGGGCGCAGGCCATTCCCGGAAGACTCAAAGCTTTTCTTACTGTAAAAGTCAATTTTATTTGAGATATTTTATTTCCTTAGCCATTTTTCAACAATGTTTGTTACTTTTTTTTCATTACCATGAATATCGTCAACATACATAATTATTAAATACTGAAAACGTATATCAATGTATAACTACTGTATCACTTCATATTTAAATGTAATTAAGAAAAGAAGAGATTTAAGAGTTATTTTGTGAATCAAATTTACATGTCATGGCCACATTTTGGTTTGTTGTATACTACTTGTTTGTTGTAAAAATACAAAATATATAATTTTTTCATGTACTTCAAATAATGAATTGTAATAAAAGAACTTCTACAAGAAACGACTTTACATTTTCTGTTGATAGAATATTTTAATTACTATTTTAATTTGCATTTTAATTGTTGCGGTATAGATTGTCAAAGGATGTAACTAGGTTATTTTTATCATTGAGAGGTCCATGTATTGTCTATGTATTGTCCATAAATTGACAATCATCTGATCATTTATTATCTATTTTTAATGACATCTTAAAACACTATTTTAAAACTTTTAAGTGCACAACATTTAACTGCACATTCTAAGTTAATTTTATATAGATTAAATTAATTCATATTTTGAATTGAAACGGAATCAATCAAAACCTTTTGTTAGTAGTTTAGACTATATAATAATTATTAATGTTATTAGTTTTATTATTTTAGCTGCCAGGAACAGGGTTACCGGAAAAATGTTTCCGAGGACATTTTACCAAATAGTCGTAGCGTTCATAGTCGACATTATTAACGCTCATTTGTATATCGTGTGTAATTTTATTTTCCTACAACTTTCATGTGAGTATGGTTTTTCTTTATCTGGCACTCCCCTTCCTTCTCTTAATTAAGAATTTATTAATATAATTTAGAAGTAAGACGTGTTAAAGGTTTTTTAATTTCTAGACTATAACAATTTGGTTTTGCTTTAACAGTCATAATTGTTGTTTGAATTTTATATCTATTTTACTTCAACATGTTCTCAAGAACAAATAACAATTTAAAATGTTTATTGAATTCTAAATCCTTCATACGTATGTACTCCACAAAATTTATTCGTTTTAAATTCGAATTTTCAATTTTGAATTAATTTAGACCACGAATATCAAAACTTACATCTTATTTTTTAAGTTTGAAAATGTTAATGGTTTATATCGAGATTTTTAATTGTGATTGTTAATTTATAGGACATATGTTTTCAACATCATACCACCTACCAAGGTCAATTTTATCACGATATTTCAACCAATTCTTTGTATAGTATGTATTCATCTCAACATTGTAAATTTATTGTGAATTCCTTATATTGTCAAACACACTTGTTTTATCTTAATGTAAGTTAAAAATTTTATTTATTTATATTAATTTGTCAATATTTATTTTATTTTATTTTATTTATATTAATTCTTTAATTTCTTATTTTTGTTGACATAATGTTTTAATGCCTGATGGTGGAGGCACAACTTGATCTCTGAAACGTTGCCAAGCTGTTTATTGTTTCCAGATACCATTGTAATGGAATAATCATTTTGTTTTACTAAATGGGTTTGTGACGTTCTATTAAAAGGAATTATAGGAACTTTTATTAAGAAAAAATTATTAACAGACAGCCTATGTGTCATCTTAAAAAATTAATAAATAAATAAATAAATGGCTTGAAGAGATAATTGTGACAGCAAGCGTACTTTCACGGTCGTTCTTAAGCCGTACAGCTTCACAAAAATATTACGTACTTTTTTATAGGGCATATTTTTTCGATCACTAATGTACTTGGTGGTGAATCCCTGTATTGTAAATCGAGAGAGACGTACATGATCCTTTTTATAAGGAAATTCAGTGGGAAATTACACCACTTTTGCATACAGCGGTGTCTTGAATTTCGGTGAGGAACACAGACGAAAACCGTTTTCGTGTACCGTTTTCATGTATTTGCTATATAATTTTAAAAGAAATAAATCATTTTATTAGTATCGCCAGACATCAACGCACCTTCAACCACCCCACCCAAAAGAAAGCTTTAATGATGTCACCAGAGCATATAAGAAACACCGCACAACATAGCTGGCCTTCTCCCCACCTGCAGGTGCTGCTGCGCGAGTCCTGCCGCCGCGCAAGTAATATCGTCGTTGCTACATCAAGTACCTGCAATTACGTCCCAACATCAGGTAATTAACTCA
Organism: Teleogryllus occipitalis; assembly: GCA_011170035.1. Lineage (NCBI taxonomy): Eukaryota > Metazoa > Arthropoda > Insecta > Orthoptera > Gryllidae > Teleogryllus > Teleogryllus occipitalis. The sequence continues at coordinate 108,950 of BLKR01003505.1, read as the reverse complement.
ACTGACAGCCTGCATGCTTCAGAGGTGTTTTTACATTATTTATGTTAGTAAAAATGAAAATAGTGCCGGTGCGTTTGACTGAGGTGGCTAGAACGTGTACCGGAAGAGTCTCGTTTCGAAGTGATCCGGATCCATATCCCAACTTGGATATGGATCATTGTTGTGATTGTGGTTTGTCAGTGTTCGTGGTTTGATGTGTGTATGTGTGTGTGTGGAGAGGGATTCTCCCACTGTGGCCCTCACTTATATTAATTATACACCATACAAAGCCTCCAGTTTAAGTGGTGTCACAAATGTCCTGAAAAATATAATAATAGAATACTAACACATCTAACCAATATATAAAATTCGTGGCTGTGCCGCGATTTGAGAGAACGTTCGACTACACGCATACTCAAATGATATATAAAATATATAATACGCTTTATTATGGTAAACTTTTTTTTTCCACTTCACTTCTTTACAGATATGAATTTTTAGGGGACTTATTTCGCACCAATGCATTAGCACCAACAAATATGCATATTAATCTTACTCACTAGCACAATTCCTCAATAATAAATTAAATATAATATAACGTTTTATTAATTATATTATTTGCATTGCCGTTGGTGGTACGGTCTCTCCACTATCTCAACTGATTCGAGAACCAAGAATTGAAATATACGCGAAACATATGGGCTTACTTTCAACATTCTGTTCCGAGTGCCAACGCTGAAATACTGTTGACTCGAGCGGCAGCCTTCCATTGTTGATGCAAGTACAGTTATTACCAGGGGGTGCATTTTGATGACCTGAAACATCGCCACAAATGATCAATAAAATGCTCTTAAAATGATTTAAAAATGACCAAAAATGAAAGCAAAATGACGTAAAAAATATTATCAAAAACAGTTCGGATGAACAACACAAGCTGTTGGATACGTTACTGATGTAATCGAGGCTTCTTCCTTTCGTTCGAGTGAACTCAGCTTGTAAACATTTGATTTAGATCGTTATTTATCAGAAAATCTCTGTCTTTAGTTATCCCGAAATCGGTGGAACAGGCAATGGCGCTGATATGTCACAAAAATTACATATTTACAAAGGCTGTCAAAACTATTTCTGAGCGAACAAATCGAATAGGTCACTGAGTAATTCTGTGAAGAACATTTTTTGTATCTCGTAAATATTGTTTGAAGCAAGTACCATCAAAATGACATGAAAATCGGTGAAATTAGCAAAAAATGCATTAAAATGACGGGAAAAGGTAAAATATGACTCATTATTCGAAATCAACAAAAATGCAAAATAATGACCAATAAAAATGGGTCATTTTCTTTTGTCATTTTCTTTTGTCATAACAAAACGAATTTATGATCTTACCGGCATTGTTCTAAAGTGAAAAGAAAAAAATGACATTCATTAAAATCCGCCCCCTAGTTATTACACATTACTCAATTGCGAGGCCTCAGAGGCACCTTGGTTGTTTCACGTTAATGGGATATTAAATAGCAATTATAATGACCTAATATGTTAATATTTATAATATACGTTTTAGATTTAATTTCATTCTCAATTCATTTTACACTAAGAATCAGGAGATGCGCTTCATATATTTTAGTTTCTTGATCAATCTTGTTCACTACAAAGATTGTATTTTCGATTCGTACATTGCAGGTATGTAGGTTCTGAGAGGACAGCGCATGCCAAAACCAAATCGTTGCTCATCTAGTTATGCAATAACAAGGATTATACACATTTCCACGTATTTATAAAATGTTAGCAACATCATTATTATGTGGAAATTTAGCATTATTGTCTGACATGTCACCGAAGGCAGAATTTTCGACACTAGCTTTTCAGCTAGGTCGAATTCAGTCGCGGTCTGGAGGAGAATTCTAGCGGCCGGCTGCTCTAATCGGTAGTTTTCCGTGGTTTCTCCGATCAACACCAGGCGTATGCCGGAGCAATACCCTAACAAACGGGCAACGGACTGCGCGCGATCTTTCCTACCCCTTCCTTGGTCTATCCTCACCCCTTACACACACACACACACACACACACACACACACACACACTAACATGCACTACACAAACATATGCTGAGAGACCGGCCGGGAGCTTACAGCTTGTCCGGGCTGGGACGGTGCCCCGCTGGTGGGAGATACCTGTTTGAGGAAAACCCCGCTAGTCGATGGTAGGTTGGCGCCAGATCTCACCGCTAATTCGTAAATCAACAGACAATGTAATGGTAAAGTTCCTAGATTAATAAAGAGAGGCTTACAAGAATCACGTGGGTGGGGGTTGGTTATTATTCGTACAATTCTTTTTTGAAAGCTAAATGTCTGGGAGCTATAAGATGTATTTCCCCAGAATATTATGCTATATCTCAGGCGGAAATTTCTTATTAGTTACAATTCATGACAATTACTGCAGTTACGTCTAAAGTGCACGTGTAAGGCACACATTAACCTGTGTACTATGTACTGTGCACACACATCTATCGTTTAGATAATGAACTATGAAATTGACTGAATAGCATTGACGTGTTCTGCAACATGCCGCGTTTCCACTCGAACTCATGGATAGAGTGTGTGTTAATGTGTGACTGTGTGAATAGCATTGACGTGTGCTGCATCATGTAGCGTTTCCACTCGAACTCATGGACAGTGTCTTTGTTAATCTACTGTAATGAACAGTGAAGTGCGTGTAAAAGGTATTCATTAAACTTACATGATTCAACTTCATTAACCGTGACTATGTGAGCCAATGACTTTTTTAATATCACTTCACGTGATTATTCCGAAGTAGCGAGAATATGAGTACATATCCTGGTATACATAGAGGGATAAACTGTTAACTACGGACATTACGCGTGATGCGCACCGTAATAATCAACGTGTCGCTTGCTATGCAGCCTGGCGACCAGCAAGATACAGTGTAATGTGCGTGTGTTTACCGCCCAGCCTAGCGTATGCACTATATCTTCAACACAGTGGTTTTCTCTTTGAGGTTTTATCTGTGCCTTTGTGTTCAATCTATTGTGCCGTGAATTCCATTTGGCATCGCTAAACTAATGAATATTTATACTGAGATCATTTCAATTCTAATAACACCTATGGTGTTTTCTCAAAGCAACAATGGATTATACCGAATGTCAAAACCGACTTGACATTTATCACATTTCAAAAGCGATATCTATCAACTGACAAATTACTCAGCAGTTTCTTAACTTTTATTGACACGAACTACTTCAACTATTTTATAGTGTTCATACACGGTGATACCGGAAAAGAAGCCTTAGTTCGCATACTTGATAAAATTATTATGTATCAGCTTAAATATGCTAGCAGTAAAGCTGCAAAGACCTACGCATTAATGTCAGCACTTAGATCCATCCTTCAGTTTAATTCTTCTAATGTTATTCTGATAGTAAGCTTATCTTCAATTAACTGAAACAACACAACTAAAACAGAAATAAACACTGTTTTTGTGAGAGAATTTTTCCAGATTATCAGAGCAGAAATAGTATGGATCCCTTCGCATATTGAACCTGTCTTCATAACCAAAAATGCCAATAAAATAAACACTTTACTCGATCTTCAAATGTCCATAAAGGTACATAACAATCACGTATAATTAAAATATTTAGAAATTTGTTGGAAAATAAATGAAAAAGAAATGGAATCATGAATGAACAGATCGTAAAGTCAGCACACTTCATAAATCTATAAATAGCTTTTTATTCATTATTGACCCATAAAAAATCAGACGCAGGATCTAAATAGCTAGTTATTGGTTGAGAACAGAACATTGCAAATTAAACCACCTCTACTTATTAAAAACACCCCCCACATATTCAATACCTCTCTAAATATTTATCTTATTTTCAAAGTACGTCCAAGATATTACAGTAATAAATAATTGAAGAATTCTTAACGACCAATTAATGAAATATTTGAAGGCAGGTTAACGGGGCTTGGTCATAAGTAAACACGAACTATAAGTTAGTTGTTTGCCGACGTTTCGGAAAATTTATTTCCATCGTCGGGGCTGAAAAAAATGAGGAAAGAAAACAACACACATTTACTATAATACTACCTACAAACCACGTGTCATATAACAACAATCCTGTCTGCATTTACAATATCTTGTACAAAAAACGTAACATACCTAGCAACCAAAACATGAAAACATAATTAATACATGTGCTGAATGCTCCTCCATCTCAGGCACCTCTCGGGGAGTGAGACACACAATCCTCCTCATCACACCAACACACACAATGATGAATATGATACTAGTAGAGTGTTGTGTGGTGAGCACAAAATTATGTAAGTTGTGCCTGAGTGAGGTACCGCTAGCTTCCGGTGCGAGTCTATAGTCTATTGTAATGTGAATACATAATGTCTAGGTTATTTGTGGTTGTTTTTTTGTTCAATTCTTACTACTGTAAGATCGTTGTCAATTATACTGTTGTATTGTTATATCATTTATTGAAGAATTGTATTAATATTCGCTAATAACCACGTTGTTGATGCGGCTAAAAAATCTCTCGTTTATGTAGCATTTGGAAAAATAAATATTCAAAAAATTGACGTGCAGATGAGAAATTTATTTATTTATTTTACGTCAAATAGGTGAAAAACTGTATGATGTACTATAGAGAGAAATATATTCTATACATGTTGTGTTAAATTTTGGAACCCCTACCCTAACCCATACACAAGTTTAATTCTGAAAACAGATGGAAATGAGAGTTTTTGGAAATATTTGATGACAAAATATTGAGTCACCTGTAATGAAAACTACTTGTTAGCGCAAATCAGCAAAAGATTCGGGCTATTCTTACCATGTGACTCCACCTTCGGCCCTCAGTAGCAGCAAGACTCATCTCTCGGAAGCGTAGTTCTAAAACTATCTGCCCATTATTCGCAGATTAGTCCAATGCAACGCCTTGTGTCTTCTTGCAAACATCTGCCGCAGGGATTCAACGTTACGCTTCAATATTACAAAATGCGCACAACTACGGTTGAAAGAGCCAATTTGCAATTAAATATACTCATGGACATGTTCTAAATAGAATTAAAACTTACATCTTTGCTTTCCATAACTATAGGAAACATCTAAAACTCCTTCTCTCTTCCAAATTAATGATTTATTTGGACAACTGCAGTACTTTGCCATCGTGTTTTATGCCGTACATTGACGTAAAGTAAGTTAACAACATTGAAATGAAGCGCTGAGAACAGATAGTAGAACAAATAAACTATGTTCACGGGAAATGAAACACATATAATGTTAAGGTAGAAAATAACAGGAAACCTACGCATTTATTTATTCCTAGGAACGCCCACACCTTACAAAGGTAAATTGTATATTTAACTCTTTTGTTTGAAATGTCGCTAACATCCTTTTTGCTAGAAACGTGCCATTGTAATAATCGTATACTTGGTAAATTTTGTTTACTGAGACATCTCTTTTTTTGTGTGTTGCCAGATTACACAACAGCATCCGAAGAATATGAGGGAGATAATGCATTTGGTCGTGAGTGTCCTGTACGCGCTTTCAAACTTACCTGCGACGTTGCTGAACTTCTTCTTGAAGTGGCTGCACTTTCGGCGTCTTGCCAACCGTTTTCCCGCACCGCACGCTTATCCAATTATCGGCCACTTTCCCCATTTTGGATTTACCCTAGACGGTACGTCGGTTCATATTTAAGACCTAATACCGATCAAAATACGAGTAAAACAATGGCTGAAGGGACGGTCAGGGTGATTACGTGTGAGGCGAAGAAAAGGTCGGGCGTGAACAGGCACCTGATTCTGCCAAATTGCAGCACTCGTACTACACACGACTGCACTGCACCTGACATGCGTCTTTAAATCTTACGTACAGGCGACTTGTAATGGAACCAAACATAATAAAACTGCTCGTTGACTGCTAATTTAGATTTAGATGTGTCTGATTATGACAGGAGAAGTATGAGGTAGGTATAAGAGTTTGTAAAAATAATTCATATTTCTACTGCATTTGTAAAGTTAGATTCATGTAAAGGAAATACTATCAGCAATTCGACTGATATATTTCCTGATATAATTTTTGGATTTTGGAATTAGAAATTTTCTCAGAGTTATCATTCATAAACAACGAACCAGGTGTGTTTATAATCATATTATCTTTGTCCATTGGTTCAATTCGACTGAATAATGTTTTGGGTCATCATACTTGAAAATCGAAGATTATATATTGGGGGAATTTAGGTATTAAAAACGGCTCCTGGGAATTTCACAGTAAAAACATTGGTATAAAATGCAAATGCAAAGAAACATTTTTTAAAATTAGAATGGATTTTCACGTAAGATTTCAATTTTTCTGAAGGTCGTTCAAATTGCTCAGAAGTGTTACTAATTTTGGATATAAATAAAACAAGGTGAATGGTAAAAAATATACACAAAATATGATGCTTCTAGCTTTTTTAAACAGGTAAAAACATTAAACAGGTAAAAAAATTAGACCAATCGGAATGGGTCATGCTTTTTTAGTCCGACTTCAATGCTCATGTGCTTATATATTTATTTCACTGAATTTATCTTCTGTTTATAAAAATGTTTCAATTCTTGCATTTTTTAAAAAATATTTCCACCTCTGAACTACCGACATCCGCATTTCCTACGACGTAATTATGTTTGGCCACTCCTCCCGTTGAGATTGGCTGCAATTGTTTGTGAGGCTCTGCCTGCGTGATTTCGTCTTGACAAGGGCTACACAAGCCCTGTGAAAGCTGAACTTAGCCGCAGACAGCCGCGATCAATTTTAGATTCCAAACGTGTACATTGAAAGGCAGCCTCATGTCTCGAAGCATAGCGTATTTGTAAATGACACTTATTGATCATAAGAAATAAAGAAAAGAATTTGATTAGGAATTAATCAAAGAAGCTGTTTTTATGCATATAATTATACTAAGTATGCAAATTACCCACGCAGGAAAAAAATAAATATTACTATGTTCTAGCTGACAGATTACTGTGTCAAATGCTAGAAGACATTCAACGAAACTCTACAGGTCAGTTTGTGATGGGTCCTCTGAGATTCATCTACATCAGCGAACCAGAAGATTTGCAGGTATTGGTTACAGTCAAATATATAATTGAAATGTTTAATACTTAAATTTATTCAAATATTTCTTCAACAGCGTTATTTAAAGAATCCGAAAAATCAATCTAAGCCTGAAATGATATACAGAATGTTTTCCGACTTCATGGGAAAAGGATTATTTACAGAAAATGGTAAGTAATATAATTTGAAGGAAGCAGGTAAATAAATAAACAGAATATATGCAAACTATCAAGTACAAGGATACTACTCTCTCCACTTTATTCAATTCGAGCTACATTTAATTACGCTTAGTAACTATTTCCCTTTTACTAGGACACAACCTAGAAAACGATTATGGTTTCTCGACAAATTTAATCCATACCCAACTCTACATTTATTTTCACAGAGGCTGACTGCATTCTGTTGTATGGAGGGCAATACATTTAAAAAATACATTTCTCGACAACAATTATTGACAACGCGAGCTTCTGCTTACTAGCAATATTTCTGTTATTTTTTTTAACACAGATACTTTCATATGCTGTCATTTTTTCTGAAATCTCTTACGTGTTATTTTCAGCTTAACCCCCCCCATGTATTTGGGACTACACTTGGGTTTTTCTAGCGAGGAAGTTGAGGGTATTATCTTCAAGATGGAATATGACACCATTTTTCGCGTCTTTCTCGGTCGTGTCGCTAGAGTCGTTTCATCTGCAGCAGAGCTTGATACGGTTGCAATCATAGACCTCTTGCGGCGGGACCGAGAAAGTTGCAAAAAGTTGTGCCATATTCCATCTTGATAATACCATCATCTTAAAGTGGTGTTGCCAACACTTTTAAATATTTTAAAAATATTTGCACATGTTGAAACTTTCTACCAGACTATCTACTAGTTCTAACTAAAAAAAGATAATTAAACATACAGTTGTCTGTTTTTTTTTAAACTCTGGCGTAGTATGTAAAAATTCTCTATGAAGAATGAAAATAAAATAATAAAAAATACAAATATGTGCTGTCGCAACTCTTCTTGTCGGATATTCTTTCTGGTTATGGCCACTACCAACCCAGAATACGGTGTTGAAGAACCTAATCCGAGCCCTCCCAAAAGTGTTGTTCTATGAGTACATCCTTTCAGATTATTAACAGGTGACTTATTAAATAAAATTTGTGCATTTGCAAGCTCATATTCTACAACATTCGTTCCATACTTAGAGGTTGTTATTAGAATGTAATTTTGGAGTTAAAATTATCCAAAAAAGTAGATTACCCCGTTAGTACTATCATATACGTTACCCATAACAAAACTGTCCTATAAAACGATAATTATCCTACGGGGTATCAATACTGACGATGAACCTTTTCCTTCTGAGACAACCAAGTCCTACACCATATATTCTAAACATCTGTGTCCGGGCGATAAATCCATGTCGACCTGTATCATTCCTCGTCTGCGTGAGCCGCCTCACTGGCGCCACATGTAGCTGTGCTTATGGCCGGCATTACACTGTAAAAGGTATTTGACATATATCATTGATGAAGAACTTTATGGAAGTTCTTTGAACTTTGACGAGAAAACTTTGATAAGAAATTTGAAGACCGTATTATATTTTGTCCAATAATTTGTGTACTAGTTTTGCTCGCGATTTACGATCGATGACGCACAAATAGTTGTTTGTGCTACTTTTATACTAACTAATCTATGTTTAATGCTGATGAAGGAAAAAGTAAAGAGGAAACTTTTGAGGGTGAGGTCTTAGAATAACGCTATGGTATTCATCCATTGTGAGGTTGTGGGTCGCACATTGTGAAGCATTAATTAAAGAACTTCGAAATGAAGAATTATTTGAGGATGGATGAGGAAACATTCAATTTTCTTTGTCGTTCCTCCTTCTTGCAAAATTGAGTCCTTTGATTTGGAAGTTAAAAAAAATTATCTTTCTAAAGTGGGCATTTTCCAAACCCCTAATTTTTCAGTTCTCGGTAAATTGTGTCCTATATGCGACAATTCGTTTGGTTTTACTTTTGTAGTCCGGATGGACACTATTATATAAACATTCTAATTGCTCGCACTCTGGAATTAAAATTTTGGTTGAAGCAATACCACTATATCGGACGCCATGTTACCAAATGTATGATAAAATTTGGACGCTTCAGACTGCATTTTATCCGAGAAATTTTATAAAAGAAATCTTTTATAAAATATTGGCTATTACACTGTCATATTTCTTTTATAAAAGATCTTTGACAAATATCTTTTACAGTGTAATACCGGCAAATCACAGATGCATGTAGCGACGAACGAGGCGGTGAAGTGGGGGCACTTGTTTCGCGCAGCCACCGCTAGATCGCAGCGCTAAAAACGCTAAAACACGTTTTTGGAGAAATTTCTTAGAATCTTCTTGATGGTTGCGAAAACAATCTATTTCCCGCCAGGAGACCGAGACGCGAATAATGACATTTCATTTGTCTCGATTGGCAGATAGGAAGTGGTCAAACAGTGACTGGGACGTGAACGCATGGACGCACGGAAGCAGGTTGCTCGAGTACCATCAAAGGATTTCTAGTAATATTAGTTTCGCAATGGGATGAGGACAATATTACATAATTATAAAAATGTTATTTTTATATTACTACATTTGATGTTCTTTGCGCCAGGCTCCCTTAAATTAATTAATTATTCTTAATTGGAACTTTCAACAATTATTGCGAAATGGTGAGTATGTTTCTTACGAATAAACATCAAAGCGCTAAAAGTTTCCTTTTTTCTCGAAATAACATTGCGTCCGGAAGCTGACAAAAATTCTCAGAATCTACGTCTAATTACATAGAGAATGGCAGATCTAGTTTCTCATAACAAAATAGTCCGAGAAAATTGGGTTTATTCGTCGTCTTGCACTGACTTTAGACAGGTGCACGAAATATCATTGACTAAGTTAGTACATGCACCTGAACAGTAGTGTCCGATGGGTTACCTATCAACAATATGCAAATGTCTAATATATAACTCATTTATAAAAGATTTCTCGCCACTTCGTCATTAGCCAAATGTTTCCATCTTCGACTCCCTATAAGCCACAAAAGTTCATAACATTTTTTTAAAAATTCTGTATGAGACCAAGACAAATGGAATATTACAAAACAACTGCCTTACGCTAGCAATTTTCACCATGCGGTCAACATTGAACCACCCTCATCCCGCCAGCGTCACTGTCTGTAGATTTTGGGGAGGCTTCCGCGCGTCTATTGATACACAAGTGTTGGTCTTTTCAGATTTTTGGCACATATTTGTACATTTCCACCCTTGATACTTGTTTTGCTTTGATTTGCTGGAAGGGGGGCCTTTCAGAAAGTTACTCCAAATATGTGACTTAGAAACACAATTCAATTTACAGGAGATAGATGGCGGGGCCACTTTAAAATTATCTTACCATCATTTCACACCGATCTTCTCAACTCGTACATTCCAATATTCGATCAGAAAAGTGACATCTTCGTGGAAGTACTTCGGAAGCATGCAGACGGGAATGCGTTTGACGTTAATCCCATGCTAGAGCATCTTACCTTGGACATCATCATTGGTAAGTGAATCGTTTCTCAAATTTTTTAATATACAGTTCTTTTATTTTGAGTTAGAGTTGTTCATAGTTTGAGTTGATGTTCAAAGCTTTGAATATACTCAGTTTAAACGCGACAACTCATGCCACGGGTGAAATATTTAATAACATCATGAATATTAGAGTTGTGACTCAAATAACGCATTTGAAATTATATAGTTTAGCTCTGAATGATAAACGTAAATAGATGAGTCCGCAATTCATATTGCAATAATAAATGGAGCGATAAATATTCAAACACGAATCATATTACTTGTGTTATTTAATTAAACTGTTTTCATTTTTCTTAAAAGATCCTTGTAAATCCCCTCTTCCATTTAGAGTTCCAAATTTGACTATCATTTTTCGGGGTAAAATAAGTAATATTAAATAATCTTACATTTTGACAAAAATGAATACTGATTTCCAACATGTTTGAATTTAATACTATATCATGCAAATGATTCTCCGTTACATTTTTTGCGATTAACAAAAAGAAGGCATAGGCGGTGGCGGAGAAGTAATTTAAGACCGCCACGGTGAAGAAAGACACTGTAGCATCGTGTCGAGCTAAAACGACGGCAAGCACGTGGCGGGCAGTGTGCAACGCCGGATGCGTAGACAGAGGCAGAAGTTATGACGTATCGGTGTTTCCGTACAAGCGGGAACGCGTCGAATGGCGGAGGCAAGGGCCATGAGAACAATGCTTCGGTCTTCTTGTGAGTCCAGCAGCGTTGGCGGTAGGTTGTACGTGAGCGCCGTATGACGCCACAGACGGAGTGATTAAAATGGTTAGCACTCTGCACTCTGAATCCAGCGATCCGAGTTCAGTTCTCGGTTGCACATCCAGTAGGTTGTACGTGAGCGCCGTATGACGCCACAGACGAAGGAGTGCTTAAAACGGTGGCAGCGGATAAAGAGAACCTGGTAGGCATTGGTTTGGGCTGTGATAATTAAACCAGCAATAGCAGCAGTATTTGATTAGCAAGGGACTCGAGCAAGCCAAGAGTAGCGTTGTAGACACCGAGTAAGTGAATGAGGCCGAGGTAATGTTAGCATGTATGCTTTACCTAGCATCACGTGGTGCGGCATTTTAGAACGAGTTGTTAGGAAGGGAGTAACAGTCAAAAGCAACCGATAGCAACTCGGAGTAATTAAAATACTGCGGACGGAGCGACGCTTCAAGAGGGAAGTATAAGGAAGTCGTACTCTACCGGTACGAGAACGCCATTTCCACAGACTCCACAGAAACTGGAAAGCGAGGACTACGCACGAGCACAAGAACGAGAGAAGCAGCTGGCAGAAAACGCACGGGGTAAGTACGTTTTTCTGTGAGGCAACGGCACTAGTTTGGAGCTATGGGATACCTAAGTAGATTTAAAAACGAAGGGATGATTAGGATTGCTAATTATTTGGGTACCGCATTAGACGTGACGGAAACCGTAATTAAATTAAAAGGTTTGATAACCAACCATGAGGATTATGAGCAGGAGTTTATTGAGGGTTTGGGCGAACAACATTGCAAGGATATCGAGGAAGAGAGGGCGAGGGAAGAACGGGAGAAGGAGAGGGAATCAGAACGATTAAGAATTGAAGGGGATGTCGAAAGAACACTCGTAGGAAGGAACGCGGAAACACGTGGCGAGGCACGCGTTGAATCGCATCGCAAAAATATTAAAATAGGGCAGATTATAGGTCGATTTCGTGGTGAGCAGGACGATATTACTACATATTTATGTGCTTATGAAAGTCAGTGCAGACAGCTGAGAGTACCCGAAAGCGAATGGACAGTTGATTTAATTGGATTGTTGCCGTATAATGTGAACAATTGGATTACGTTAGACGAACAGGAGGACGAATGGACGTATGAGGCATTAAAGTCGAAATTATTAGAGTTGTATAGATTTGATGCGGAAAAAATTCGTCAGCTGTTTGTTAAACACAGCAAAGGTAATAATTCCAAGTGGGGCATATTTGCCCGAGAATTATTAAATAACGCGAGAGAATGGGTGTCCGGATTACGCGTACACACGTTCGAGGAATTATTAAATCTGATAGATACGAATCAGATGAAGCGGAAGGTTTCATGGGAAATGCGCGATCATTTCATTGATTTCTGGGCGAAATTTATGAATTCTATAGAATTCGCTAAGAAACTAGACGCATACGAAAATCACAGGCAAGGGTGGAGAAATTCAGGATCTTTTCAGAACAAACAGAAAGAGCCTAGAAACTAAGGCCACAGCAGGGCCGAAGAAGGCAATTCCGAGGTCGAGTAAGAGCGGCAATTCAGAGTTCGAGTAAGGTTGCGGCGCGGCCTGACTTCGAGAAGCGGTTTGTTAGGAAATGCTTTGTATGTCAGTCGCCACAACATTTGGCTAGGAAGTGTGCTAATAAAAAGATCGAATCTGCGAATCATGTGTGTGAGCCAGAAGCGAGAAAATTGTTTCGACAACATACCGTAGTCGGAAAAATTAACGGCCGTAGATCCTTGATTCTGCGTGACACTGGCGCTTCCTTCGATTTGGTTAGCGAGAATTTAGTAGTCGCAGCAGATTAACTGGAGAATCGAATTGGATTAGTCAACCCTTAGAGAAATTGCCCAAGAACTTATGTGTGGCACAAATCGACTTAGAAATGCCGAGCGGCCGTGTAATTACGCGGTCTGCTGTTGTACGTAAATCGAGAATTAGGAAAATATTATTTTGTTAGAAATGACATTCTCTTCAAGAATCGGCAAAGTAAGAAAGGAGAAAATTTCGAGATGTTAGTTGTGCCAGAGGTCTATCGCGGAGAAATCTTACGTGTTTGTAACGAAACGGCTTCGAGTCATTTAGGTTGCTCGAAGTCAAAAGCGTGTATGTCTCGATACTTCTACTGGCCAGTTTCCAGAAAATGGAGAGATTTGTTTAAACATGAAACAGTTGCCAGTAGGTCATGGTGAGGATAAGAGAAAAGCACCTTTAGTTATTGTGCCTACAATTAGTGAAGTGTTCTCTAAATTAATATTGATACAGTAGGGCCGTTTACGCAAAGTAGTTCTGGGGCGAAACACATATTAACAGCGATTTGTGTAGCTTCACGGTACCCCGAGGCCATTCCTATAAAGGATTTGCAGACGACCACTATCATAGAGGCGTTATTAGAATTGTTTAGCAGGACCGGATTTCCGCGAGAAATTCAAACGGATCAGGGAACATGATTTAAGACCAACCTGATGGTAGAATTCGCAGAAAAATTTGGAATTAGATTAGTATATAGCTCGTCGTATCACCCGCAAAATAATTCGGTAGAGAGACACGATGAATAGATTATTCAAAGTTCTATGCTTAGAGGCAGAGGGTGACTGGGAGACGAATCTTCCGGCAATATTGTTTGCTATGAGAACGTCGCTACACGAGTCTTTAGGGTATACGCCAGCAGAGTTAGTATTTGGAAAAAAAATTGAGAACACCGGTGACACTTTTGTACGAAAATATTGTTTAAAATGAACCAGAGAGTAATTCCGTGACTATTTGTTTGAACTATGTGTTTTGGGACTGTGTTTGAACTTTGAACTTGAACTGTGTTTTTTTAATTTAAGTAGTATATGACAGTGTAGGGATCACAGAATTTTGAAAATGTGCACACAATTCGTTTTTCCCCATAGCACGTCATACGCAGTTTGAACTGTTTTTTTGACGTAAAATAAATTAATAAATAAATAAACTAATGAATAGGCTGAAGCATATTAGGGAAACAGCGCATCAAAGATTAGAGAGCGAGCAACAGAAAAGTTGCTTACGACAAGAAGGCAGTAGTGAGAAATTTTAGTGTAGGTGACAAAGTATTGATCTTTGCATCTAATAGAACAAAAAAAAACTGTCAGTTCAGTGGATGGGATCGGGAGAAGTCACAGAAAAGGTTTCGGAAGTCAATTATGTGGTAAGATTACCTAATAAGAGTTGCGGGAAAGTTTGTCATGTGAATATGATGAAAGCGTATCATCAAAGGACGGAATACTTAAATTTTGTTGCGTAGAGTAGAATAAAGGTGAGTCAAACGGATGATGATCGATAAGTATACGCTAAAGCTAGAAGCGGAGACTTCTCGATGCCGAGTCAATGCTTGTAGGAACGAATGCTACACCAGAAGTGCATGATAAACTAAAACATTAATTGAATATAGGACATTTTTTTCTGATAAAGTCAGGTTTGACCGAGAAGGTAGAAATGGATGTCAAACTGATTGACAATACGGCGAAGGTTAGGAGTGCGCCTTATCGCACGTCTATGAGACAGAGTAAGATTTTTACAAGAGATTACTAAAATGTTAAAGCGACGGAATCATTGAAAGTTCGGATTCTGATTTCGTGTCGCCCATGATTTTAGTAGAGGCTCCAGGTAAGAAACCCAGGCCCTGTATTGATTATCGCAGGTTGAATAAAATTATTAAAATCGAATATTTTCCACTGCCTAGTTTAGATGAGAGAATCGAAACGGTAGCAGCTGCGAAAATAATATCTTCTTGTGATTTGAGCAAAGTTGTTTTCGGCAAGTTCGGATAACGGAAGGAGCGCAGAGAGATATGCCACTTTCTGCAACAAATTTCGAAGTTACAAACCACTACGTATGCCTTTTTGGGATTAAAATTTCCTATTACAGGCCTTTTGTGCCGAGATTTTCGGAGAAGGCTGCGCCTCTCACAGATTTGTTAAGGGGAAGTACACGACAAGGGAAAATAGCATGGTCGCAAGAGTGTGAAAAGGCATTTGTAGAACTGCGGGAAGCTCTGTGCGGTGAACCGGTCATTCATGTGCCTGATTTCAGCAGGGAATTTTTAATGCAGTGCGACGCGTCCGACAGAGGGGCGGGGATTGTACTCTCTCAGTTAGATGAGGAAGGGAATGAAAATCCCGTGTTATTTCTTAGTAAGAAGTTTTCTCCTTCGGAGATGAAATTTTGTGTGACAGAGAAAGAATGTGCGACAATTATTTGGGGGCTACAGCGATTAAAGCACTATTTAGATGGGAATGTTTGCCTAAAGGTAGAAACTGACCATAATCCTCTGGTTTGGTGGCAACAATGCTCCGGGAATAATCCCAGATTGATGCGATGGTCATTGGCAATTCAGCATCTGAATATTAAGATTAAACATCGGAAGGGTAGTCAGAATGTGAACGCTGACATTCTTAGCCGTATGTATGAAAATCAGCTCCAGGCAGTGTCGGATTTTGCAGAGAGACGTATGTCCCTCGGCAACGCGTGTGATGTGAGTGCGCGACAAGAAAGTGCTGATACAGTTCATAAGTGTGAAACTGTTGCTGTAAAGCAAGTGTCTTGCTGTAAAGCAAGGAAATTAACTAAATTCATTAACTTTTGCATAACTATATTCACGCAGAAGATGAAGAGAAATTGTATGTTAATAAATTTTGAATGTGTAAAGCAATTTGTAAGTTTATGTAAGTGTAATGAATATAAATTCACAGAAGAATTGAAAACTGTATATAGTTAGTGATGTGACGCAAGTCAAGGTTTGTGAATGATTGTAAATTTGGTGAAAGAGTTATATTGCGGATTTGTTTATGTCATATTTTGGAAGGGTTATATGGTCAATTTGTTTTTCTAATATTTGGGACGGGCGTAGAAAATTCTTGGCTACCACATCATAGCGTTAGGAAATAGGGGTAATAGATGATTGTAGTTATTAAACTGAGATATAGGAAATAGAAGGGTAGGCTAGTAGGGTTGGGTAAAAAGGTAATGCATTTGATGTAATCAGTTAGGATAGGCGCAGTTGTTTAAAATGTGAGCCCACTGGCCTAGGGCATTAAATTTTGGGGAATTTTGTTCTGTGTTGTTGTTACTGCGAAAAAATTCCTGGGGGGGTATATAGGAGTTTGTAGCGTCGTGTCGAGCTAAAACGGCGACAAACACGTGGCGGACAGTGTGCAAAGCCGGATGCGTAGACAAAGGCAGAAGTTATGAGCACCAGGGTTTACCTACAAGCGGGAACGCGTCGAAGGGCGGAGGCAAGGGCGGCGGCGGGAAGAGCCGCAGGGCTATTTAAAAGCCATGAGAACAATGCCTCGGTCTTCTTGTGAGTTCAGCAGCGTCGGCGGTAGGTTGTACGTGAGCGCCGTAGGACGCCACAGACGGAGTGATTAAAATGCTTAGCACTCTGGACTCTGAATCCAGCGATCCGAGTTCAGTTCTCGGAGGGACATCCAGTAGGTTGTACGTGAGCGCCGTATGACGCCACAACACTCATTACTTCATGTATATTTTCCTCAGAATCTCTCATGGGCGTGCCATCAAATCAGCAAACACAACCAGATATTAAATTATTTAAAGCCATGGCAGAGTAAGTACTTTTTAAATTGGTCATGAATAACGATTTATATCTACATTTTATTTTTCATTACATTTTATTTCCAGGGGGCGGAAAATAATACGATACCGTATATCACGTCCTTGGTTTTATCCTTCAATTTTACTCTTCAACTTGTCTCCAGTTTCAAAAACTGGCAAAATGTGTGTAACCACTCTGCGTGAATTAAGTGCAAAGGTAAGTTTACGATTAATATAAGATGTTATGCAAAATTATTTACAATCCTCGAAACAATGCAATATCCTTAGAACTGATATTCTTCAAAATTTTTATTGTAAGCAATGCACATATCCGCCCTAATACACATTTCGAAAAAACACTACTAGAGTCGCACTGTTATTCTTGCTACAACGAAATCAACAGTAGTTGAATTTGTTTTCAATGTTATAATGGTGTGATGATGAGAGATTGTTAAAATGTATTGTGTGTTTGATCACTCAAAGCTAGGCCAAACTTCTCACAGCATTCAGGAAAATCCGTAAAATCTTCTTTCCCCTACTCAAGAAATAATCCCTATTTACATTACGCACATCCATTCATCTCTACCAATCCATGATACAACCGGTATTAAACTATACATCTCCAGTCTGGGTCGGAGCATCCAAAACCAATACACTTTAAATATAAACCTTCCGAAATAAATACCAAAGCATCCTGGTTTATCCGAAACTCCAAGAACCCAACAACTCGGTATCACCTCCATCACAGTTAATTTCTCTCTCTTCTACGCAAAAGTCTACTGCAAAATTTCTGGAATATCGTCAGCAACCCACTTGAAACTCGGAAAAAAGAACCCCTCACTCACACGTATCCAAAGAAATCTGCTCAGGGAATAATTTGATCTTCCTTAAGAAGACTGAACTTAGCCTTCCGTGTAATGCAATAAGCTCCTGAATTGAAATAACCACAATGATAATCATCTAAACTAACTCAATGTAAATCAACCACTGGATCAATTGTACATGTCTGCTGAGGGCCACGCAAGAATAAATAAAACTAGCCGAATTCCGTAAGTACTAGCTTCAATAGATTTTGTGGGTAGCATACCTTCTCGTTTTTGTATTGTTCTTACTTTTTAATTTATTCAATACACATTAAACTTAACTTTTAAAATATAAAGCTAGGTTCTTGTTGCTCTTATCTGAGTTTTCTTGTATTTATTCCAATTTGTATCACGTACATTAAAACGCATTCGTGACATGTCTACTGCTCGTTCTACGGTTTTTACTGTCTACAATCTCAAAGCCAACCTTTTGAAAGTCTTAACATCCGTAAACAACAATTTAGATCAACATATCCGAAGGTTGGAAGAGGTCGGGTACAAGACAGTTAGGTACAAGTCGGCAACACCGCGAATAAAACCAACCGTGCACCCGTGACTGAACAAAAGACAGATACCACATCCAGTCACAACTCAAAAGAAATTTAGTGTTTTAGGTTATGAAACACATGTTCCTCGCCTGCCTGATTCTCACCACCCTTCTCTACCATCAACAAATACGAGACTACTCTCGACTCTGCCCTTCTGGTGCAACAGACCAACACTATGAAGGGAGATTAAGCACGCAAACTAACTATTAAATCTGCAACTTAGAGAAACAAATGTCACACTTTTTGAAATTAATTTCCTCTCAGCAAACACTTCACCGGCATGGTCCTCACATGAACCTTGCTGGAAAACATGCAGTCGGTAACAAGCTTGCGCAATACATCAACTCCAGTCCTACGCAGTCTCTTGCCAAAACTGCATCCCTTTCGCCGTCCTTACGTTCTCCACCCCCACCCTTATTTCGAACCCTCTCGCCTCTTCCTCTGAACCTACTCCGGATTCTCGCATTCCCACTACCAATTCATCTACACCTGATGCCCCATTTTCCTCACAACATGCCACTGCTGGGACAAATTACAACTTTCGACCACGCACTCGAAGTAAAAATTGAGTAAATATTAAGCAACTACAATCAGATGAAGAAGGAAAACATTCGTGTAGATACTAGCATAAGATAAACATTCCGCACCATAATGTTCAATCCCATTCAAATAAAACTGAGTTTATCGAGGCAGTTCTATAGAGCGATTTAAATCAAATGGATGTTCTTTGCTTTACAGAACATTGGTTATCTCCTAATGAACTTAGCATTTTCCAAATTCCAAACATACCTCGCTTTTATTGCAGACAGAGAGAATCGCATTAAGGCCCTACATATGGGGGTTCTTAGAAATTTTACGTTAGAAATAATATTAATTCTATCTCCTTGACGGCATTCAATGTGCATTGCCTTGAACAGGTTTTCGGAATTTCTGTTGTTCATCTTACTTCGCTGAAAGTGATATTACTTTGCATCTACAGACTTCCAACAAAGAGAGTTGCAGATTATATTTTGTTCTTAGAAAAACTGGAAATAACACTTAAAAAGTCAGCAATCACTCTTTTGAATCCATTCTTGTATGCGGAGATTTTAACATTGATTTTCTGGTCGAATCTTCGAGAAATAAAAGTTTCTCAATTTAATTAATTCCTTCAATTTAGACATTACAATTAATGTACCTACACGGATCACACAAAATACGATGAAGGCAATTGATCAAATTATAATTAACAAAACTACTACTCGATATGAAGTTGAAACAATAGATTTAGGATACGGTGACCACGATGCACAAATTCTTACCATTATAAAAAATGCGAACACTGACACAATAAATAATACACGTATCACTAAATTGTTTACAAAAAACAAAATAAAATTATTCATTGATTACTTGATGCAGGAGTCGTGGGAAGCGGTTTATAATACTGTTGATACAAATGATAAATACAATTATTGTTTTTCAACGCTTTTATTTCATTTTAACAGTTGCTTTCCTCTTGAAAAAAGAAAATTAAATATTTCACGGGAAAGCAATTCTTGGATAACACAAGTATTAGGATATCTTGTAAAAACAAGCGAATTCTATCTTTCATTTATAAACGTCATAACGTGTCTCACGGTTTCCTCATCTACTTTTAAAAAAAATGCAAATCATTGTTAAGAAAAGTCATATGGCAGGCTAAAATCATGAAACACGATCAGGATATTTTAAATTCAAATAACAAAACAAAAGCGATGTGGAATATTATAAAAAAATACGACCAAATCAACTAGAAACCTTGTAGATAATGTTGTTTTAAAATATAACGACATAAACGTGAACGATCCGGCAACAATAGCTAGTCTCTTTAACCAATACTTTTCGAGAATTGCTGCCGATCTCACTAAGGGTCTTCAGCTAAAAAATTCAATATCAGACATTTCCCCCAAAATTTTAGACACGATATTTGTTTCAGAAATTTCTTCCTTTGAAATTCTCAAAATAATCGGTAAACTAAAAAATAAATATCCGGCCGGTTTAAATGAATTCCCGGATTCTTTGTTAAAGATCTGTGCGTTTGCCATTATACACCCGTTAACTCACATATTTAATGCATCCTTATGCACTTAACGTTTCCAGATACTTTCAAAACAGCTAAAATTAAGCCGCTCATCAAAAAAGGTAACAAAAATTAAATTCAAAATTATGGGGCAATTTCTCTTCTATCGTTTTTTTCAAAAATATTAGAAAGACTTTACGTCCGAATGAAGAAACCTTTCTCAGTAAACACGACGCGCATTCAGATTGCTAACATGGATTTAGAAAATTAAAATCAACGAGAACGGCGACATTTTGTTTTCTCAAAGATGTCGACTCATCATTGGGCCATAACGAAGCACCTATTGGAATTTTTTTTGATCTCTCAAAAGCTTTCGACGTCATTGATCATGACATTTTACTTTCAAAATTACCTTTATATGGAATCCGTGGTATTGCTCTAAATTGGTTATGTTCGTACCTTAAACTGCGATCTCAGAGAGTGGAAATGCCTTACTGGAATGATGGAACAGAATGTACACGTCTTTCCGACTCTTTGCCAATTGCACGTGGAGTTCCTCAAGGATCGATTTTAGGCCCTATTCTGTTCTTTCTTTACGTAAACGATTCGAAAATGAAGAACAGGTCTGTTTGCGGATGATACGAACATTCGTTGCAATAAAGAAACCGTAAATAGTACAATATCAGATGTTTCAATTTGTTCCGAAATAAATTAATAGTAAATGAAAATAAACCTCTTTTAGTGCAGTTTTCCATTTTAAATAAACAATTCTGTGCTCCAGTCAAAATTAATGGTGTACTATTGACTGATGTTAAGGAAACAAAATATTTAGGTCTCCATCCAGTCAAAACTTAAATGAAACGTGCATTTAAATGAATTGAACACAAAATTAAGATTATGCTAAGCGTTCAGAATCTTTCAAATTCAGTCAGCCTTCATACTGGTCGTTGTGTGTATTTCGCGAATGTTCAGTCCCACCTGAGATATGGCATAATATTTTGGTGAAATACATCTGATAGCTCCCAGACTTTTAGATTACAAAAAAGAATTGTAGGAATAATAACCAAAACCCACCCACGTGATTCTTGTAAGCTTCTCTTCATTAATCTAGGAAGTTTACCATTACATTATCTTTTGATTTACGAATCAGTGGTTTTTGTCAAAAATTATTTAAGTGCGGGAATATATTTTCAGAAAACGCCGATGTCTATTACTATAACACTCGACGTAGAAATCATATTCATCAGGTGACAGTATAAACAGCTCAATACAAAAAAATCACACACAATACACGTACATTATTTTACAACACTTGGCCAGATGACATTAAACGATTAAATTCGATAGAAATGTTTAAATACAATGTGAAATCGTTTCCGCTGCATATCTGTTTTTGTACAATTAGAGTCTATATTGAGCATCACAAAGAAATTAACATTAATTTTAACAGTGATATTTAATGCATTATTTACCATGTGGACTATAAATCTAAACAACCAGTAACAAATATTTTACCACAGGTTCCGGGTCAATGACCTCCATCTCGATCAGGTTTTTCGTCCTGTTTCCCTGATCCATTGAGCAAATGCTGAGATGGCCCCTTGTTTCGCTTCTGGATATAAATGTTACTTCATTTTCTGTGCAAGACTTCTACAATTCAGTGGGAAAAATAGTGTTTCAAGGTATCGTTTGCATGTTGTCGCGGCAGGAAGTGTTATTACTTGACGAAGGACATAATGGATACGAGTCCAAAATCAATTGCTGATTTATCCTTGAAAGTAGATTTTATTACATTGGATCGTTTTTTAATTAATTAATTCAAAATTCAAATTGTATATGTCTTAGTGTTGGATCACAGAATTTTGAAAACGTGCACAAAATTCCCTTCTCCCCATAGCACGTCATACACAGCTTTAACTGGTTTTTCTTGACGTACAATAAAATAAAAAATAACTTAATCTTAAAGACACCCTCTTTTAAAGTAAAAAATGCAAAAATAAAATGGCTTCTCAGTTAAATATTTAGGACTAATGCTTCACTCAAAATTAACCTGGAAAGACATCATGATAACGATAATGAAACTTACGCAGAAATTGCTTCTATATCCTTTACTAAATTGTAAATCAGCTCTGAGTATTGAATGTGGAACTTTAATTTACTAATCAATATTACGACATTCAATTACGTATCTTGCCTGTGGTGTAATGCAACAAAAACACATAATGAAAAACTGCAAATCATACAAAACAAATGCTTAGGATAAATAACTAAAGTTATCTAGTCCATTAGTAACAAATACCTGCACTGATAATTACGAATAGAATCAATCGAAGATCCTAAATACTTCTCGCCGATCGTATGATCGTCGTAAATACTTCTTGCAAGATTTGATAATTTTCTTTCAGTATTTTCAGCAAACTCTTAAGTACTGGTTCAACGTAAGAGCTAAGCAGAACCACCCCTATGTTCTGACAGGAGGCCCTTGTCGTTTTAGGGATTCAAAAGGCTTATATCATCATCATCATCATCATCATTTTCATCATCTCCAGCCCACTCACGGCAGAAACTACCCAAAACCTAATTGAATATGCACACGCTTCGCCAAAGAGAAATTCAGACCTCCATAAATATTCAACCGCAATAATTTCCAGCATCTGATAATATAAGATATTAATTTCCAACTACTATATTCAATGACGAGTTGAAAGTCCAAATTCCACATCGATTGAGTTTTTAATATTATCCTCTGAAAACAACAGCCTGTAACAGTCAGAAAAATTAGCGTCTGTAAATCTGTCCGTCCGTCCGTCATTCCGTCCGTCAATCCGTCCGTCTATCCGTCCGTCTATCCGTCCGTATATCCGTCCGTCTATCCGTCCGTCTATCCGTCCGTCTATCCGTCCGTCTATCCGCCCGTCTATCGGTCCGTCTATCCGTCCGTCTATCCGTCCGTCTATCCGTCCGTCCATCCGTCCGTCCATCCGTCCGTCTATCCGTCCGTCTATCCGTCCGTCTATCCGCCCGTCCATCCGTCCGTCTATCCGTCCGTCAATCCGTCCGTCTATCCGTCCGTCTATCCGTCCGTCTATCCGTCCGTCTATCCGTCCGTCTATCCGTCCGTCTATCCGTCCGTCTATCCGTCCGTCTATCCGTCCGTCTATCCGTCCGTCTGTCCGTCCGTCTGTCCGTCCGTCTGTCCGTCTGTCCATCTGTCTGTCTATCCGTCTGCGCGTCCGTCGGTCTATCCGTCTATGGTCAACATGAGCAAGAAAACCCTACAGCCAATTTTCTCTAAAAGATTATTTACTTGAAGGCTCAATATTTTCCAAATTTCTCCAAAAATGACACCAAACTTTTTGATTGAACTTTGAACCCGATAGCGTAAAGGACGGTTAAGAGAATGGTGCAGGTCTCATTTGTGTTCAAATCACTGATTTTTCGAACTTTTCATGTACATTGACTGATATTCTCTTCTTTGAAACATAATTTGGATTTGTATATCTGAATTACTTAATACGGTTTCTGAGAGACATCTATGTTGTAAACTCCTTTGCGTATCATCGGATATTTAATTAATCATATATGGATAAAATGTATATTTAACATACAGTGATAATTGGGAATATGCAGGTGATTCAACAGAAAGGCAAGATTCTTCAAGAGCAAGACCCAAATTCTATGAATGAGGAAACAAAACCAGGTGAGATTATATTTTAAAAGGTTATGTTATACTAATATATTTCTAAGTAGATTTAAGAAATTAAAAAAATCCATTTTGAAGTGCCAAGAAATCTGTATTGCAATTGAAGAAATAATTTTCAAAATACGCTTAGAACAGAAAAAACACTTTTTACCTTGATGTTATCAAATTTTGATTCGTAACTCTAGAGAAAAATGTTTGACACTAGCTAGATAGCAAGGCCACGTTCAGCCCATTTCTGGCGAAGAATTCTAGCTCGAAGCGGCTCTGATCGGTGGTTTCAGTGGTTTCTTCGAACAATATCAAGCGAATACCGGAGCACTACTCTTACCAACGGCTCATGGACGGCGCGCGAACTTTCTTTCCTCTTCCTTGCCCTATCCCAGTCATTACGTCTACACATTTACTTTTACATACACTACACTACCGGACAAGTCGGGAAATCAGTAGGGAGCCTGAAGCTTGCCCGGCTGGGGCGGTGCTTCATAGGAGGGAAATGTATGGTTTGCGAAAACCTCGCAACCCAACCGGTAGGTTGGCGCCGGATCTCACGAAACCGCCACCTCCCACGATAAACACATGCACTACTCTAGACTCAAGAACTTAGCAGTTGACGCGCCCGGAATCACTAATCAATCAATCGTTCCGTAACTACCACATTGAGTATGAAAGACTCGGATTTGATAGTTGCACTTGGATGTAAAAATATTATTTTGAAAATGTTTAATAATTTTCATAATATAAGTTTCTATATCACGTAGCATACTCTCAGAACTGCACGTTTTTGGATTAATCCTAATGTTGAATTTTTATTAAATTTTCACACAGAAATTAACATTTCAGTGTGTTAAACGTTATATATTTGACGATAAATGATGCAGACATGAAATATTTTATAAAAAGGACAAAATGCATTTTTTAGGCAAAAATTGTCTACTCGACTCTCTACTACTAGAAAAGGAAAAGGGAACGAGCATCACCGACGCAGACATTGAAGACGAAGTGCTCACAGCAATTCTGGCCGTAAGTGAAATTTTCGAGTAAAACTAGTTTAATGGTACCTAAGAATGAGGGAAAAATATAATAATAATGTAAAGATTCACTTAAACCTGTTATCTTGGATTGTAAAATTTAAAAGCGGGATTATCTCGTCCAAAGTCTCATCTTTTTTTATTTTTTATTTCATTTTCTTTACTAACTTCGACGTGCCCAATACAATGCAAACATTACCCTTAAGAGCTTACACTTTTTGTTTACATATTGTTCGGAAGTAACCCTCGGGAAGTTTTCCCCGTTGTACTACTGAGTATTTAGGATTGTGGCAAATGCTTTCATCTATCTTTTAGAACTATTTTAATTCTAAGATTTTGAAATTTTTAAAAGATAACCGGAGAGGGCCATCCGGAGAGAAGTCATGTAGGTGATGGAAGGTTTCGACCTGCCAGCCATAATGAACAATCTGAGGGAGACAGCGATATGAACTATTTGATTCCTGTCGATGTTTGGCAATGAGAAAAAAATATGCCTCCTAAGAGCATTTAATTCTCGTTTGTCACGAAAGGTTCACGAAAGGTCACGTAAAGATTGACAGTCACTGTGCAGACAATTTTTCCTTGTGACTAGCGTGATAACGGATGGAAGTAATTGGTAATATCTGTAATCAATGTTTGTTGCTGACGAAGGATCTGGAGCGACGCGAAATCTATATTTCGACATATAAGGTTAGTGAGAGAGAAAATACTCTGATAAATGACGTCAGGACAAGAATTTTGGATAGGTATTGGGGTATGGATATAATATACCTTTGGTAAAAGTCCCAGTTTACAACACGTAAATTTCATTTTGGTGGATCAATAAAAATTAGAGTAGATCTGTGGATAAATTGGACGGTGTTATAAATCAATTGACAAAGCGCCATTTTGTGATTTTTTTAGATTTTTGCATCAGGTTGTGCGTGAAGATGTAAACTATCTATTAAAAATTATCTGGCATTGAATTTTGTTTTTAGTCGAAGGAATGCTAATTTGAAACAAGTGCAAAACACTTCACCTTAAAAATCATATTTTGCATCAGTTGACTAACCGCCCAATCTTACGGTTTTGTTTCACATCAATTGACTCTGCGGCAAATGATCGCCGTTTGGTCACGTGATGCATTATTGAATTGTTCCCACCCGTGGTTTGCATTGCGTGTGTGTGAGTTAATTATCCAATTGTTTTTAAAGTTCGTTATTTATTTTATTTATGGTTTTAATGCTAAAGGCATATGTCGATCAGCATCCTACATTGAAGATAACTTGCCTTATGGCAGAAGTTCCTTTTACCTGGGCACAGCTTCCTTCCGAATGACCGAATTCGGAGATACAGAATTCGCTCTCTAACGGAAATAGAGACTTTATACACCAAAGATTGTGTGAAATGTAATGAACATACGTCGACAAAGAAATCCTCTTAGAGTTAATGGAAAGAAATCTGAATATTTGAAGAGTATTGCTCATATTGATAAGAAAATAGTCAATCCCAAAACTAATTCCAGAAACGAGAAAATAAACTGGCATAAGATGAGAGATATAGAACTCTTAAAACACAAGACATATATTATAGTATTCAAAACGTATTGAAATTAATAGTGAATAATCATGTATTGAAATTAATAGTGAATAATATCATGTTGACATTAATGAGAAAACATGCCGACCTTCACAAATGCAAAACGCACTATTAATTTTCATGCCCTCCTGACGCCTCTTTGGTCAAACGGGAAACCAATTCTTGAAGACATGCTAAACGATATTCGATATCTGATGAACCTGATACCAAATTATGCATTACCTTTTTAGGACAAGCTCATCAGCTACTTCCAGTTTCAATGCCTATAAACTACGTACTTTTATTTACGGTTTTTTAGAATTTATTATAATTGTATCACATATTATTATTTATTTATTTCCAGAAATGTTTGCAATAGTGCATTGAAAAGATTTCCTAATTTTCTTTATCATATAGGAGAACTTTTCTTAAAACAAGTTCTTACATTAATACATTACATTCATAAAACAAGTTGTTACTTCAATAAAAAGCCAAAGAAAGTGTAAAAATATTCAGAAGTAATGTTGTTTTCTTTATACATAAGTGAATTACGATTAAATGTAGTATAAACTTTTAGAATCTTGTAAAATATTACAACAAGAAATAGCACTATGTACTTCTCTAATTTGCATCACTTGACTATGGGAGTCTTTTGGCTTGGAGTCAGATAATGCAAAACACGGGAATGAAAATTATTTCTTGAAGCATCAAATGATCAAGCGCCATTTCTACGTAAATGCAGTTTCGCTACATTTTTCATGTTTCTAAGATATGAGCTAGTAAATTTAATTAATTTTGATTATTTTGACGTTCACAAAACAAAATTTGGGACAGGTGTCGAGTTTATATTAATACTTTCACGTTTGTGTTGATATCTCGAAATCAAGTTTTGGCGCTTGGTTATTTGATGAATAACACCGTCCAAGCCGGCCCGGTGGCCGAGATCGCTAAGGCAGTAGTGTCGTAGTGATCTCGGACCGAAGGGTCGCGGGTTCGAGTCCCGCCTCGGGCATGGTTGTATTTGTGTTCGTCCTTTCACCCCTTATCATCAATCACCATATCGTTTCATCCACATAGTTACCATACCGTTAACAGCAATAGTGGTCGCTAATGACCTAAGATGTTGATGCGACCTTAAATAACAAAAAAAAACACCGTCCAATTAACATGTGAGTGATGTGAGTGAGGCTCTGGCAAAACAGTGTAGAGATTGATGAGAAGTTGAGAATGAACAGCAAGGTCTAATATATCACGTATGCAATGTGTAATACATTTGGTAGTTCGCAAGAATAATCTTTGAAAATGGTTTAGTATACCGCCACATTTGTTTATCAATTGTTTAATGGCAGATAAAATTGCATTCACAATACGAGAAAACAAATTAAACTAATATAACTATTTGTCAATTTGAACAAAAACCGTTTTCCCACTGGAATGTCTACAATACAAGAGTAATCTCAATATTAATCACACGTAAAAATTCGTGACAAATACATGCAGTGTATTTTTCAGGGATATGACACACCACACATTAGTGTGTCTCTTGTTTTATATCTTCTGGCAAGACATCAAAACGTGCAAGTAAGTAATGAATTGGCATCCCTTTACGTTTCTATTTTTTGCATACATTGCTAAATCTTCAAAATCTTTGCAGGAAAGAGTCGTCCAGGAAATTCGAACAGTGTTTACTGAAATTGGACGATCAGAATTTACTCGAGAAGCACTAGAACGCATGACGTATCTGAAAATGGTCATAAAGGAGACCCTCCGCTTTTATACACCGGCGTTTCTCCTAGGAAAACACACAGGAGAAGACACACCTTTAGTGACAAGTAAGTACATTGCTCGGCTAGCGAAATCTACGTAAATAACACCGTACATTAAAACTGCAGGATCATCTCTAAGATTTTCAATCAACGCATTATAGTACGGAATGGATAGAAGACTGAAATTATAATATTTTGCATCAATGTAAATAGATTCCCAATTATATTAAAGTAGTGTTGAAATCTTTGAGTAATATCTGTGGAAATTGAAAGGGAAATTGGATGGAAATTGACCGGGCAATGCCTTCAAAACACAGGTATCAAATAAGCAACAGAAGTACCAAATGACAAGTGTTCAGTTCTTTTAGTAGAAATCATATACGACGATCGTGTTGTTTGGGGGAGTTGATAGCACACCATGCTGACACGTTGTGTTGCACGGTGGTAGGTATCATCCTCCTTGACAAAACTATTAAGAAATAGTTTTGTTCGATGCGAAAACGGAAAATGAGCAAATATACTTTTAGATACACCACGCACTTAACAGTGTTCTCCATTAAATCCAAAGGGAAAAAAAGATGTAATTTAACTAGACCCCTAAATTTTCCAAAAATAGAAGATGGGGAAGGAATCTAGAAAATATCGCCGAACAGGTTAACATTTCTACCGAATTGTTCTTATAGCTAGTGATGGAACAACATATATTTTCTCGCTAAAATTTTGCAATTTTTATAAATTCAGTGAGTTCAACGGAAATGAGACTTGCCATATTTTTAAGTTTTCCTTGATCTAAGCGTGAAAAAAAATTTGAGCTGTTTTTCAGAGATTGTATTTTTATAAATTGCATTAACATCAAGCATAAATTACACGAAAACTGCATAGTTTATTTGTATTTATCAAAACGGTTTATTTTTCAAAAAAATATACGTTTGAGGTGATTTTTCGAAATAGTTTTTGTTTCAGCCAAAAACCCCCGATCGTCAATTTTAGAATTTTTAAATGTAAAAATTTTGCAATTTTCGAAAATACAGTTATTTTGTCAGAAATGAGATTAGCATGAATTGTTACCGTCCTCTGATACATACGAGAAAAAAAATTTAAAGAAAAAGTTTTTGAAAAAAAAAGATTTAAAAATTGCCGCAAAATTGCACAATTGCAATTTTACTCAAGAATTAATATTTTCGAAACATTGTACCCGATCTTATTTCAAGATGTGTCATGGAACAATATATTTAATAAAAAACTCTTTCTTCAATATTATAGTTGTAAAAAGACACCAAAAATTTAGAACTTTTCCAATTATCCAAATATCGAAAATTAGACTTGCACAATTCCTTCAAGCGTCCTTTACGCTCTCCGAGGTCAAAATTTTTTCAAACGTTTTGGACACATTTTTGAGAAATTGTTGAAAATGTTGACGTTGCACACAAAATACCCATCATTATCAAAATATCTCTTTCAAACTCAGGGTCTCGATATATCTCAGGATATCAATTTTGAAGAAATCGTCTCAACGAAAAACTTCGAGTTGTGCATTGTTCTATTGTGCATTCTAGGAAGGTCATCACGTTGCGGTAACCAACAGTTGTCAGCCAATATTATGTATTCCATTGCTTTCTTGTACCGCCTGTAAGTGTCCTTAATATCTTGGTAAAACGTCTCGACTTGTTCTTCACTCACTGCTCCCTGATTTGTACAAAGCAGTATAAATGTGAGTGAAGTAAATGCTCGTATAACTCGTGTAGACTCGAGTAACAAACTACCGCTTCAGGTTTTTCGAGCATCTTTTTTATATGATGCTTAAAGTTTGGGTATTTTCCCAAGAAGTTATGAACTACTTCTTTGAAAGTAACCCAAGATTCTTTTTCTGCGGGTGTCATATATGCTTCAAAAATCTTCATCTTCAATTAGTTCCCTGATTTACAGCCCTACAAAGATAACTTCTGTGACTTTTCCTTCTGAGAGTGCGGAAATTTGTCGGTTAGGTAATTAAAACAATTTCCGTTATTATTCAATGCCTTACTAAACTGTTTCATTAACTCCACATTATTATGTACGGGAAGTAAAAGAATTTTCTTAGACCCTGCCGTACTAAGCTGCTTCTTATAATATACTAGAAAATCAGTATCAGTTCATTTAGGCCATTGCCGTGTGGTCCAACGATTCTATCTCGATCGACCCATTGACATATTTGGTTTACAATAGCTTACTTCACTATTGAGTCACATTGCAAATTTGAATTTTGCTATTGTATTCACATGAAAATTCTTAATTCGTTCAATATTCAAATTACAATAGGTTATAATATTATTCTTTTAATTTGGTTTTCATTACAATTTTTTCCAATAGGCATGAAATAGAAAAACTGTGAAAATTAAAGGCTAAAATAATGCGAAATTCTGGAAGAAATACGTGTCGTCTTCAAAAGGACAAAAAGAATTTTCATCACAAACAATGCGTCCACCATGTGGAGCGAGTTGTAGACCAAGCCCTACCAGCGGCGTCCCGGCCTTGCGGCCATGGGTTAAGGGGTACGTGTGGTTTGCACATTGTCATCCGTACCTCGTATTCTGCACTTCTCAGCCTGAGAAGTTAGCTTTCTCGTCACACAACAACAGATATTGGTATATTGAAAGGAAAGCGCATACTGTAATCTTCCCCAAACAGGAATCGAACGCGGGATCGCGTCATGGAAAGCGAGCATCCTGACCAGTGAGCTACCCGTGGAGACATATCACATACAGGTATCCAGAAGCTCCCGTTACAAAAAATACCCCAAATTGTGTCTTGACATTCATGAAGAATAGCAGGTCAAGTTTTCTCGAAAAACATTGTCTTTGAGAAAATTGAGTTTAAAAACCACTTTCGGGCACAAAATTCAAACCGACTGCTTCCACACTACAGACAGCGGCGTCTCCTACTGTGCGAGGCAGTTCCCCGTTTCGCCGCGTATGCGGTGAAACTGTCGAGTCTGCGAAAAAAAAACATCGCGTGGTTTACACTAGAATACATTAATAGTATCAAATGTTTGTAGGCGATGAACGCCTTCCAACATTTATGAAAATGAATGAATCTACTGAAATACTCTAATTATTGTTTTGGAACATATTCATATGAACAAGTGCCTTGTACTTAATATTGCCACATAAATGATAGACTCTTGTAGATTAATCAAAATATTGGCCGGTATCAGCCGGTAGATGGTTTTCTTCATCCGTGAAGCTAGAACTTCAAATGTATCCTTTGGAAAGATTAAAATATATGACCAAGTCATTCAGTTCATTTTGTTTCAAAGTTTTGGGTTTGCCTTCGGTGCTTCTACATTCAGATAAGTTAGCAGTGGACTGGCGTTGAACTGGAATTAGAATACAGTTTCACAAAGTTTGGAGTAGGTTTCACTGCAGGAACGTCTGTCATTTTGTTAAGCTCTTCTAGCACACTTCAAATCAGGATAAATCATTCCTTGATTATTCTCCATAATGAATTGTTCTACTATGCAAATACAAAAATTACAATCACCTAGACGAGAGTACAATCAATTAGAGAATTTTGGAGTTTGGAACTCCAAAACTCAACACCTTCTTCTTTTCATTTTACCAATTTCTTAACTCTGCAACCCAAATACTGCATATTTTATGACGGACCCACGGTACACACACGCTGTAAACACGATAATTGATTTTATTAAAATTTTGTATTCGATCGAAAGTATAGGCAATTTGGATTCAAGATACAAAAGTCAATAGAAAACAAGTGTCAAAATCTAAGAAGGAAAAATCCATGGTGTCCTGTGTTATTATCCATGAACGCTTTCTTGATCGTTCCGCCTAATCAGGGCTCAGCCCGATACAGCATGGCCCGATACAAAATATCAGCTGCACTCATAACAAGATTCATATAGGAACCATATTTATCACTTTTTCGTCACCCGGGTCCCATTATGCGAGTTTTCTGTCGAAAAAATTCTTAGCTATTAGTGGCTTTCTTATTTATAATTTCATCGATTGCCTTCTTTGAATTAAGTGTATAGACTAAGTAGATACTACATTTACAGTAACATCGAAACTAAGTAATGAATTAAATTGAGAAACTGCTCTCTTTTGCAAGATTTCACAATGCTATAGAACTAGCGTCCGCGAAATTTTAGGGAATCTTTCAGGGCCATAATATTGCCACTGATGTGTCTACGTATGCCACAAGCTTACAAACTCCATTTTCATCTGTCACTGCATCAGATTGAACCGGTTATTAGAGAAGTGCACCATACGAGGAAACTTTATTAGGGCTATCGTATTCGCTCGACCAACAATTGTGTGAATCCGAATAATCGTTTACAATGTGCCCATGATTCCAAAAAGAATGTTTGTTTACCCAAGCATAGAAATGTATTTTCAAGGAGAAGCGTGTACTAAATATTTACTATACTTTTGCTAAGAAATCTTTGTTTGGTGAATGTTTTCCACCAAAAATAGGGTCAATTTGAATATTAACCGTTCCGTAATTACCTCAAAACAATTATTGTTTGCCAAGGTACAGAAATTGATTAGTGTGCCTGAGAAAATGATATGTTATTTTCTAGAAATCAAAGGAACATCTTCGGAAATACACTCTTAGACAAAAAAGACCTGTACCCAGAAGGAAGCAGCCGAATCGATTCAAACTTGGAAGGACGATTCCACATCGGAAGACAACTAACTGATTCCGTTTCACACCTGATCGCACACCATGCGCTCGCAGAGTGCGCGCGCGTCGACACATCTACAAAAGGGCGCCTTTTGGCGCCGAACACTCACTGTCGCCCGTGGACCTGATGCGGTATGAGATGGATCTGGTGTGGTGGTGAGATGTTGAATATACCGCGAAGGCGGATGCGGAAGCAATATCAGCAGCTGAATGCGTTCGATTGGTTGGTTAGTGATTCCGGGCGCGTCAGCAGCTTAGATCATTAGTCCTGTAAGTGCAGTGCATGTTTTGTCCTCGGGAGATTGCGGTGATCTTCTCCCGCTGGATGCCGAGATCCGGCGCCGACCTACCGTCAGCTGGCGGGGTTTCCCCCTAACCAGGACTCTCCCACCTGCGGGGCACCGTCCAGCAGGGACAAGCTCTAAGCTCCCGTCCGATCTCCCGGAATATGCGGTAGTCTAGTGAATGTTAGTGTAAGTGTGTGTGTGTGTGTGTGTATGGGGAGATAATAGGACAAGGAAGAGGAAGGAAAGATCGAGCGCGGTCCGTTGCTCGTTTGTTAAGGTACTGTTCCGGCATTTGCCTGGTATTGATCGGAGGAACCACGGAAAGCAACCGATCAGAGCAGCCGGCCGCTAGAATTCTACTCCAGACAGTAGATGACCCTAGACTGGCGTAAATGTGTAGCTTAGAGTAGATGACATATCTGACTAGCTAGTTTCGAAAATCCGGCCACCGTCGGGACTCGAATCCCAGGACCTTCCGGTCAGAGGCACTGCAGTGAGATCAGCTGATACTCTCAGCCAACTTTGTCTGTTCGCAACAACCGAAAATTCAGAAAGTTCAACGATTGAGACCTGCATCATTCTTCTAAGCGTCTCATGTTGTATCTGTAGACAAAATATGAAGGAGACATTTGTACGAGTTTGAGAAATTTTGTTTTAATAAATTGTATTAATTTCAAGCAGATAGTACGCAAAAAATTCATTTAAAAAAACTAATACCTGACCTTTCTGAAAGATATGCTTTTTAGAAAAGTTTGTTTGCGGCAAAAGCTCTATCTTCAATTTTGTAGTTTTGAAATATCAATCTTTTGCAATTTTTGAAAATACAGAGTTCTCCGGAGATGAGACTAACATCAATCTTTTCATTTCTTTGATATACACGAGGAGAAATTTTACAGAAAAAATTGCAGCCTTTTTTGAGAAAATATTTTTTTAAATTGCTTACATATCACATAAAACTACTTGAAAATTAATCATATTTTCTACAAATTGTAGGCGATGAAGATGACTTTAGGGAACAGATTTTATTAAGAAACTTCTCACCTTCAATATTGTAGTTGTGGGAACAGGCAAACATTTTTTTAACTTTACAATTTTCGAAAAATAAAAGATTCTAATTGAAATGAAACCTGTACAATCATTCTTTTAAGTGTTCGTTACGCTATCCGAGGACAAAGTTTAATTAAAAAAATTTCTCGTGATTGCCAAAAATGATTTAATTTGCAAAGGCACGGCAATTGATTAACATGGGCAAGCCTGTATCCGTCATTTGCAATACGCCTGCCGAGGATTCGGATTATCTAATATGCTTACAAATTCTGCGACAAATATTACCCTAGAAATCCTCGTAACTACACCGATTTTGTCGTGGATTTTCTAGTACGGTTAAAGAATTTAGAAATACACATGGACGTTTGGAAAAATATTTTTATTTTTGAGAATATTTCAGTAAAACTTTCTATCAGGAACGTTTAGACGTGGAGAGATATTTTGATGTTTCCGTAGGCACAGGGAACGTGTTGGGAGTGCGTCCTAAAAACTCTTAATTTCTCAAAAATATTATTACATGACAAAAGGCAACGTCCATATCTATAAACTCATCTATCTCTTCAGACTCGTGGAATATCATGGGATGAGATAAGGAAATCTATAGGATTCCATTTAAGAATCGTAATTTTGTCGATATCTGTTATATAAAATGTTGTGGAATAATATTACTATCATTTCATGCTTAGGGGGGCTCAAAGATGTACAGTCACTTACCTAAATATTCAGTCACCCTAATATATAGTTTACTAACAATATGGCTTTAAAACGTGAAAGCTAAGCACATGCACACACATGACACTCCAAGTGGAATATAATATCACATCGAATGTTTAGAGCTGGAGAGAAAATTTCTATGTTCATAAGTTTGCACATAATGTCCTAAGACCTACCACTTTAAAAAGGGAAATAATTCGTGGTTTGGTTTCTTATCTCTGCTGAAAGAGTTAAGAGGCGCTGTGGCTGCACATTATTTGTCATTCTAGAGTTATGAGTCATTTGATATTCTAGTGAGCGCAGACTAGTAGCATGCGGTGTGCATCCTTGACGCATGTGCATTGTGAGTAAGCCAAGGATTTTTATTCGTACCTGCCCGCACGGAGATACTTCGACTTTCCATTCATATGTAAGCCACCTAGCGTGTGTATTTACTGTTTTGTTGATGACTTAATACGCGAAGAAAGATATTATCATTTACAACGTATTATTTTTTCATTTTAAAATAGTATGCTGCGGATTATTAGGGGTAACTTGATTTTTATATTTAAATCGGATATTACTTAAATACAGTCAAGTAAATGAACTACTACGCACACACTTTCTCCTCTTAATGATGTACAAAAGAAGCAAATTTTGGAAAATGGTTGACATAGTCCTATGTTGAGCACGGTTGTACTTCGTGCGTGCGAGAAAAATAGAAGGAAATTCAATCCTTGGTTGTGAGATTGGTACAAATGGCTAAAAAGTTGAGAAGTTGAAGCTAAGGTTTATTGTTTGCCAGGCCTTTTATTCTTACGCCAATTTCTTTTTAGCCTTCAATTTATCGACAAAACATTAATATCAACATTGTTAATATTTACATTAGATACATGGTGCTTTACTTGTTTAAAAAGCACTTTATTTCTACTCTATCACTACATGTAATAAAGGTGGAGGTTTTAACATGAAGCATGTATCGAAAGCTATACAAAATACGAAAGATCAAAAGATTGCAAATGTAATTCAGTTAGTCTTAAAGGCCTGGAAAAAATGAAACCGATATCTGAATTATTGTCAGGATATAGTTTTTATATAAAATTATATTTTTATGAAAGGTAATTTAACTGAAGAAGTGATTTTGAAATTCATTTACTGTAAAAAGGAAACATGTTCGAATCCAAAAATAAATACCGTCTCTTTAACCGTCGGTCATAAAAAGTTTTTATTCAAACGTTTAAAAAAGTATATTTATAATTATTTTGAATAAGTATATTATTAATTATTTTAAATAAGTATATTATTAATTATTTTAAATAAGTATATTATTAATTAGTTATAATTAAATAAAAAATTATAAGCAGCAAAATTTCATAGAACTGGCTTTATCAGGTTTAAGTGTCTCTTGTAAAATTGGGAAATGTGGACTGATTGCCTTTCTGCAGTTAGCGATTCATGTACTTGTTTAATATACTGCAGAATAATATTTTAACACCATTGCGTTTACATGGAAAAAGTGGTCTAGAAACACCTACCAACTTTCCTTTGATATCTCTTAATTATAAACTACATATCAGATAAATAGAGGGTAGATTTCGAAGATTTAAAACATCGCCAAAAATTATCAATAAAATGCTCTTAAAATGCTTACAAATGCCCTAAATTTAAAGAAAAATGACGTAAAAAATTATATCAACCAGTTCGGAAGAACAGCTCAAGCAGTTGAATACGTTACTGGTGTAATCGAGGCTTCTCCCATTCGTTCGAGAGAACTCAGCTTGTAAACTTTTGGTTTGGACTGTTCTTTACCAGAAATCTCTGCCTTTAGTTATCTCGAAATCGGCCGAACCAACAATAGCGCTGATATGTCACAAGAATTACATACAACGGCTGTCAAAAATATTTCTGAGGAAACAAATCGAATAGGCTGCTGAGGAATTCTGTGAAGAACATGTTACATCTCGTAAATATTACTTGAGGCCACTAGCATGACATTAAAATAGATGGAATCAGCAAAAAATGCATAAAAATGACGGAAAAGGATAAAAATTACTTATTAGTCGAAATCGATAAAAAATTGCAAAATAATGGCCTATAAAAATGGGTCATTTCCTTTTTGACATAAAATGAATTTTTGTACAAAACGGCATTATACAAAAGTGAAAAGAAAAAAATGACATTTTATAATATCCGCCCCGTAGTAATAATGCTTTGCATTGCAATGATATCAGTGATACAACTGTTTGTAAGAAATGAATAGAATTACAAAAAAATTGGATTGAGGTGGGCTATGGCCGCATACCCCCTTCCTGGGATCCACCGTTGTTCGGTAATCTGTTTTACCTACCCTGAAAATTTGTTCAAGAGCTGCCACTTTACCAAAGTGCGAATACTCTCAAAATACAGGATAGGATACCTTTAAATTTTATCAGGACAATGATTCAAAACATAAAGCCTACATTGGGCAGAGCTGGTTTCTGAAAAACTGCACCGTCTTGGGAACACTTCCGCAGTCTTGAAATGTTAAACCTAATCGAGCAATTGTGATGTGATCTGAAAACACGATTATAAAAAATAAAATTTTAAGAAGATTGGCTATCTATAGACAAAAAAGTACATAATAAATATTGGAAGTAGGTCAATTCGATAGAAAGAAGTGATTTCATAGAAAGGTTACCCTTCCAAGTACTAACATATTCATACCATGCAACAACTGTTCATTTAAGAAGACCGAATATTAAATTGGTCCTAATGGTTTGGTTTATTTTCTTTTACGGTTTTGTTACATTCAGAATATCATGACATTTGTTTCATTTGGTACATACGTTCTACAATAGACAATTTTGGGGCGCATAAATTGTTATTCCTGGACCTTCCTATTATGATAATGCAATGAGAAAATTCATGTTGGTAGTGTGACCGAATATTGAAATAAGCGACTGTCGCTAGGACACAGCGTAACCCTTATTAGAATAGGATAACACAAACAAAAAACAACAAAAATAACAACAAAAAAGCATGCATACAATAAACAAACATGGTGACAATTAAAATAGTACAATACAAAATTACAATTATTTAAAAAAATTATTGTTTAAATCTGTGGTCCTAATCAAGAGGATGTGCTCTTTTTAACCTTCTTGTGATTGTGCTGTTGTCTAACATGTTGATGGCTAGATGATTGCTATGATTTTCGAGTCTATGTTGGCACTTGAAAGATATAAGAGTGATGTCCTCTTTAACAGTGTTGATATGGAGATCTGATATCTGATTTGGTGATATGAAGATCCCCATGGAAATGAGCTTGGCATGCTATGGGTCCATGTATGCGTGTCGAAGTCCCACTACAAGCCACCAGTTTTCAGGTGTTTGTTAATCTTTTCGCGGGTAATACTACGCCGACGTGAAGTACGCTCTACCACTGCAGTTAATAAAATACATCGGTCTTGAGAGACAGACTGTTCTACAAACAAAAACGTTAAAAGGGAACGGATTATCACTTCCTACTGTTGCTAAGACAGTTTTGTTGTTCTTGTCGAAAAGCAGAGTAACATTTCCACACATTAATAAAGTGTCCATTTCCTTTAAGAAATTTCTTTACATTTATGACATTTGCAATTAATGAATGTTAAAGCTAGTAAAATAATGGAAGTAAATAATTTATTCTCCGTTTTCCAGGCAATCTCGTAATACCCGCTGGAGCCAATGTACTCTACTCGCCCAAGGCTCTGCACAGGGATCCGAAGCTGTACCCCGATCCAGATGTGTTCGACCCGGAGCGTTTTTCTCCGGAGAATTGTGCCCGCCGCCACCCCTATGCTTTCTTACCATTCGGAGTCGGGAAGCGTGCTTGCATCGGTAGGCCTCCTTATTCTTTTATTAATATTTGAGCAAAATGGAGTAAAGGGAATCATATTTACACTTCTTACAATACATTAAAAAAGTCTCTTTTATCTCAATTTTAAACAAGACGACGATTTATTTAAAACTAAACTTGAAGAACGTCAATACTCTCAAATTCCAGATAAAAGTACGTATATAATAGACCTAAATCAGTAAGATTATTTCACTTTATTTTTCTGTATGTTGATTCATTTTCATAAATTTAATCAGTGGATAGGTGCAATAGAACTTCACTAACTTATTTTTACTTTTTCTAATATTCCCTAACAAAACATTAACACTGAATCCAATTCCCTTGCAACTGTATGAGACGTTTGAACTTTAAGTTACTGCGTTAAGTCACACTTATTTCGTGGTACGCAGAAGCAAAACCTGAAGCAATTGTTCTGGAAATCCATTAAATCGCATTATCTCGTAGCGAGAAACTACTTGCCTGAATTTGAAATTTCGGATAGAAGAACATAACACCTGTGCTATTTAACTGATTTTTATGATCATGTTTACAGTCACTAGAATAAAAAATTATAATGATACAGTAGTAATATGATTTATTGTGATAAATTCATATTACAAATATTGCTATGAATTTATCATGATAAATGTATATACTAATGTGTGTAGACATGGACAAATACAATAATATGAATATTATTAATCAAACAGTTCCATTTATTTTTGACATTCAAGAATAAATTATTTTGCGTATATTATTACTAGGGATGGATCCTCGATACTTTTGATACCTCGATAACTGGATACCCTCGATAGCGATCGATACTTTCGAAAAACTACTAGATACGTTTTCGATACTTTTAATTATTTATGCCATTTCCCCATCACTTCTAATTTTACGGAAGAATTGTCTTGTTTACAATCCTCTTTCTCCTATATTTCTTCTGTTTGCAACAAGGAAATGTCCGTCTGTTCAGATTCACTTACAGCACTCGCTGAAATTATCCAACGCTGCAACATCGAGCGCCGTGC
The DNA here is from genome assembly GCA_011170035.1 of Teleogryllus occipitalis. NCBI lineage: Eukaryota > Metazoa > Arthropoda > Insecta > Orthoptera > Gryllidae > Teleogryllus > Teleogryllus occipitalis. The sequence goes on along the minus strand of BLKR01003505.1, from coordinate 68,845 downwards.
CACGCTCTTTATCCCCCTCGCGCCTGTCACCATCTCTTGAGATAGCACACAATTCGCGACCAATTCAGCTTTGGGAAACTCTTCCTTGTGAGCTCCCGGAAATCTAGTGGACAGGCACGATAAGCAATGCTCGATAACAGCATTTCTTCTATGGATACTCGCCTCCTCTTCCCACCTCGGAGGCATCTGACGGAGCTCTTGAATTCAGTTCTGCATTTTAAAGTGACTGAAAGACTGTAGATTAGTGCATTCCATAAACCAAAAGAGAATTGTCGCTTTCAAAAGTTGACTGGTGCTCAGCTGCCTATCCCCCATGGGGATTCTTCAGCTGGTGTTATCATTGGCGTTGTTGCTGCTGCCGGGGTCGATGCCTCCACTCCCCCGAACAGAGACGGGGATTGGAAGGCTGGTTGGAGATGATGAAGGGAGGGTTTGCTATTTTGTTAGGGGTTTTGGGTATTGAGATAGAGGTGGGAATGGGGATAGGGAAAAGATAGGGATGGGGAGAATATATTTTTTTTTATTTAGTTTTATATTTTATTTATTTTTATTTTTTTTAATTTTTTAATTTTTTATTTTATTTAATTTTTTAATTTTATTTATTTTTTATTTTTATTATTTTTGTTTATATATATATATATATATATATATATATATATATATATATATATATATATATATATCCCATATTATTTTTTTTTGTTTTTTCAGAAAACAGGGGGTGAGTTTGGTGGGGGTTAGGGATAGGAGGGTTTTAGGCGTGGTCGTTTGTCAGTGTTTAGTCATTTTTTTAAGTCAGTGGCCCGTCATTCGTCTGCGTGTTTCTTTGCCTACTGCAGCTCAGGTGATAGGGGTGGGAGTTGGAGGATGTCAAGGGGGTGCTTTTTCCAGGAGTGTCTGGGAGGATTGCAGAGGATGTGGAGGTGTGGGGTTATTAAGGATTGAAATGTTGAGTTAGTGGTGAAGTTTTGGGTAGTGGTAATGGCGGAGTTGTGGATATGGATGAGGATGTGAGAGATGTGCGGCGGCGATGGTGTAACGGTTAGCGAATCGGACAGTTATACCCAAGTTTGCGGGTTCGAACCCGATCGAAGCCGTGGATTTTTAAGGGCGAAAAAAATCCTTCGTACGCCTTCCTTCGGAGGGGAAGTAAAGCTGGCTGTCCCATGTTAGTAGATTTACTGCATGTAAAAGATCCTCAAGCCTAAATGACGCCTCTGATCTAAATTCAAATCGCCTGTTTCGTCGCCCAAATACCTTCTTTCTCCCATGGTTGGTGAAAGGAGCGTAGCGGAATTTGCGTGGTCAGGCGGAAGAGCAGGCCTCATGGCCTGAGCCTCGCCACGTAAAATAAGGCAAATTCAATTCAGATGTCGTGGTTGGAGCGGATATCATTGAATCGGGAGTACATGGGAGAAGTATCGGGGGTACATGTCTGAAGATGAGGCGGAGGACTCTGTTCTCGGTTCGGGTGATATAGGATAGGTTGGTGGGGGATGTGGCAATCCATGTGGGATGGGCATATGTGAGGATGGATCGGATGTAGGAGTTATTTTAAGGATTCTTTTTTGGGGGTTTTCTTTTTTATGGCTAAGTTTGAGAGGAGAGGGTAGAAGGCGTTTATGATTCTGTTTTCGTGATGGTAGGTTGGATATGGAGGGACCATAGGAGCTTTTGGGAGAAGGTGACACCGAGGTATTTTACATAAGACTGCCAAGGGTTAGGAATTTGGTTTAAGGTGAGGGGTGGGGGAGTGGATGGGTATTTTTTGTAAGAGAAAAGGATCGCTTGGGATTTGGCGGGGCTTATGGTTATATTGTTCTCGTTAGCCCAGAGGAGGAAGGAGTTCAGGGCAGTTTGAGTTTGTAGTAGGGAGTGTTGGAGGGGCAGGTCGGGAGCGAGGAAAGCTAGGTCATCGGCGTGAAGGAGGGTTTTGACACCGGGGGTCAATGGGATATCACTTATATAGAGGGAGAAAAGGATCGGGGAGAGCACGGCGCCCTGAGTAACGCCGGCTTGGATGGGAAAGGTTTTTGAGGTTTTGGAAATGTGGCGGACATGGAAGGATCGGTTGGATTGGTAACTTCTGATGAGGGCAAATAGGTGGTTGGGGGCGTGGGGGCGAAGTTGTATCAGTAGGATTTCAGAGGATACGGTGTCTAAATCCTGGGTGAGGTCGGTGAGAATTGCTGGTACCTCTTTAGGGATCTGGAGGGGAGTGGCGACAGAGATAGCCAGGTGGAGAGATTGGAGGGAGTGGCCCTCACGGAAACCGTAGAAGGATGGTTTTTTCTAGGATTTTGCTAAGGATGGGCAGGAGTCTGATCGGGCGGAAGTTATTTGGGTTCCGATGGTCCTTGCCGGGTTTGGGAATCATGGATACGCGGGTGGTTTTCCAGGCGGTGGGGAAATAGGATATTTTCAGGCAGGAGTTGAAGATTAGGGTGAGGAGGCGGATAGCGTTACGTGGCAGGTGTTTTAATTGGGAGGGGAGAACTCCATCGGGTTTGGGGGCTTTACTGTTGTCTATAGTACTTATGTGTCGCGTCTCGTCTTCCGTCGTTGTTCAGGTGTGTGTGTGTATATATATGATGGATTATATTGCGGGGAGACTTCCTGTAGGCAGTTTCGACCCAGGCTTCCTTCGAAGCCTACCCCCACGCGGGTCTGGGGACTTTTATCTAAGCAGGCGCACCCCGTGGGCAGTACCGTCTGCGCCTGGGATTTGACTCACTTTCTCCGTCAGATGTCGGGCTCAGTTAACTATATCCGAACTGTCTGGTTGGGAGAAAGTGGGATCTCGTTAGGGCGGGATGTTGTCGGAGGGATTTTAATTTGGCCGGGCATCCTGCCAGGGTTCTTTTCCATGCCACAAGAGTGACAGCTACTGTGGATTTTCCGCCCTTCGAAAATCTGGGTTCCTCAGCCGGGATCGAACCCGCGCACAGGGAGTTCAGAGGTCAGTAAGCTAACCCCGAAGAGCCGTTGTCCAGGTTCGTTGTTGTGTTGGCGGTAGTGAGGGGGTATTTTGGTACTTCAGGATTACTTGTGTAGGAAGTGGGATGTTGGCGGGACGGATGCGGTCGACCAGGGATTGGGCAAGGGTGTATGTTATTTGTTGGGGATCAAAGGTAAGTATGTAAGTATGGTTCAGGCATGATAGGGTTTCTTCGGTGTTGTTGGGTGGGTTTAAATCGTGGGTTGGAGGGTTCAATGGATGTCTGTCCGTGCCGGGAGAGTGGCAGTGGTTGCGCCGCAATGGGTGATCCGCTGGGGCCGACGGCATCGATCTTACCAGATCCGCATCAGCAGTAGATATCCCGCTGTGTTCCATGGCGTCGCCCGGGCGCTCCCGCTCCTTCCTCCTCCTGGAGTCCATGGTGCCCCGCCGCCGATCCTCCTGGCCGACGACCTTGTAGCTCGGCTGACGTCGGCTGCTTTTCAGATGATTTGCTGGCCTCGGCTGGTGAGGGTCGGATGTTCTTCCTTCTGTCCGCTTCAGCCACACGGGCGCCACTCCGCTCGTCCGCCGTCAGGTTCGTCCTACGCAAAAGACAAACGGCTTAGGTACAGTACTGGAAACATAAATTGATCGTGGCCGTCTGCGGCTAAGTTCAGATTTTTGCACGGCTTGGACAGCCCTTGTCATAACGAAACGTCGCAGGCGGAGCCTCACAAACCATCGTAGCCAATCTCAACGCAGAGGGGAGAGCCCTAACAAAATTACGTCGTACAAAATGGCGGGCGCCGCCAGTTCAAATGTGGAAGTATTTTCAAATGAAAAATACATGTAAGAAACACTTGTATGAACATGAAAGTAAATTCATTGAAATATATATGAACTCATAGCACTTAACCTCTGTTAACACAATTCTTTTTGAAGAAATTACATTGATATCAGATAAAATAACACTAATTTTAGAACAATTACGTTCTTAGAGATATTTAAATTCCAATATTCTTCTTCAAACGCAATTTATGAACTTTCTCAAATGACCAGTTTACTACAGAATTTTGCGATAAGAAAAACGATTATAATTGCATATTTTCAATTGTTCATATGTATATTACATTTGCAAAAATGCAAAATACTGTCTTCCTCGAATCGTTAGGACTTCTAGGGAACCATTTCAATAAAAGAAAGTAAAATTCAAAGACCAGCTGTATATTTATCATTAAAGTCACAATTAAACTAGATATTAAGCAATTAATTTGCATCTCATGTCAAAATTGTTATTTTGCTATCATCAAATCAGGGGCAATTTGGGGACACTCCCCGGCAGGAATAGCGCACATTTCGGAATTGTTTATAAAATTGTTAATTGTTGCAAAATTTTTAATTCGCAGTTTTTGGTTCTGGGACATCAGAAAAACCTCCCCACTTTAGAATTGCAAAAATTGGAAATTGTTTATAATTTTACAACTTTTGCAATTCTGTTTTATTCTCTCATCTCAATTCCCTTTACAAAGATGCAAAATTCCGCAATCCAACCGGAGCTATCGCCTTTCGTTTTCGAGATATGCAATTGTTTATAGGATCTTAGCGTCTGATGACAACCCTCACTTGTTTCCAACCCCCAATTCATTCGATCTTGGCTGTCAAGTATAAAATTCAAATAGTTTTGCAGTGTCTTGCTTTCTGCTGATTAAATTGTATTAACGATTTGTGACTTACGACAAATCGGTGGAAATTGTTGCTCATAAGCTGTTTTTTAACTTTCGATTCTTGGTGTATCGTTGACACACGTTTTATTATAAATAAATTCTCTGGCAAATTTCAAAACGCTGAGACGAACTGTTATCCTGCAAATTTGAAGATTTCTTTGTGGTTGATTGCATTCTATTCCGTGGTGCAAAGTGTATGCCAATATGTTTAACGTCTAGACAGAGCGGTGGCATGAGAGATCATTTTCGTATTTATTCCACGAGGCAAGTTTTAGGCAGCAGATACATTCTGTGTATTAATTTTAATTTTGGTGAAATTGAATCACATGTGAATTTTCAAATACAACCATACATTTTTTACCTGTAATGAATATATCTGTAGAGAAATTCAATGATGCCTCATTTGTTAATAATTTAAAGAGTAATAATGTATATTTGACACCGGGCTTGAGCAATCCTTAATTCTAAGGCAAGCAACGCTTATCATTGGCTCTTCTAGTAATTCAGGTGGCCTAGCCTCGGAAGATTTCCCTGTTCTCCTCGCCTTAAAAGGCATAAGAGGCGGAGTCTGTAGAAAGTGGCACCAATCCAATAACACTTCCCTCCCCTGGAGAATGCTTCGTTACTCCCTTTTGTAGGAACACGTTCTTGTCGTGTATTAAATTGTGAAAAATAATTTAAATTCAATATAATAAACGAATAAGAGTTTTGTTTGCACATTAATGCTACACACATTTAAATATAGAAATAAAACATGCAACTAAACAGTATACACATGTTTTAGGAAAACGAAACTTCTTTCGTATTATAAAACTAATTTCTATACTTTTCTCAGACAATATTGAGAAGTACACCATCAATCTGATGATTTTTTCTGTAATAATCGATCTTATACCTAATTGACATGTAATGATAGAAATTTCTAATGTCTGGTATGGGAAATTAAGCATGAGCTCAGTTAATTTTAATGAGAGAGCAATTTTGTGATGAAAATATTTTTTTAATGCATATATTCCAAATCCATATACTTCCTTACATGAATTAACGTTGTTTCCATTTCCATTGAAGGCAAGAACATAACATCCCTCACGCGCCTATGTTTTGAAATGACTCTCAGAGAGGTCACTTGCTCTAGTCGCCGTGTTATTGAATTGAACTCTTGAAATGTTCTGTTCATACAGTAGTTCCCGAAACACGTAAATTCCAACAGGCGATCTCAAACTTATAGTAGTCGCACCCTACTTTCAAACATTAGTAGATACCGCGGACTGTGAGACCCCACGTCAAGTTCGAAACATACTTCATTCTCGTTCATGAGCATGTGTTAATCTGTCCAACTTTTTTTGTGTCGGAGGGGCTGTGATTCATGGAGAGATAATAGTGTAGTGGGCATGGAAACCACTCTCTGCATCTAAGCGAGTTCGTTTCCTAGTGTGGACAAAACTTTTGGGGATTGGAAACCTTCCTGCGGACTTCATGAATTATTATAATATTGCGATACCAAATAGTGCGTCCTATTATCATTATAGTTTTAATTCAATTTTTTGTCTTTCATTTTGTTTGCATTTTAATCAGTTTTCTGTTTCTTATATAATTTTGTTAATGTATTTTAGAAATGGGGTTTAACTGATGCCAATGTTATTCTTCATTTAATCTTGATTGCTGTTTCCAAGTACTCGGGGTTCAAGTCACGTCTTATTGCGATCGGTGAGCTGAAGAATACCTGCATTAAGAGTGGACTGACAATATGCAAAGCTTCAGAAAAAAATTTTCAGAATCTCGAAGGGAATATTGATGACTAAAATAAAAGATTGTAAAATGTCGCGATCGTAATAGTTGTGACTGTCAATCAAATAATATCCTAGCAGAATCTATAGCAAGGGCGGTCAGTTTTGCCCGCATGGGCATTCGTGTTCTTATTTATGCCTCGCGGGTGCTGCCACTCAAAATCGTCGCTGCAGCGGGCAACGAAAGAAATTTGAGCACGGAAACATTCCTGGGAGGTGGGTAACTTAATTACAAAAGAGAACAATGTTTTAATGAGTTTTTTCATAAATAAAACATAATAACTGTTGTAAAAAGCGCTTATTTATTGGAAAATAGAAAAAAATCGTAATGAAAATTTTCTGAGAAATAGAATTATACTGAGTCCCACCAACTATGGGCCACCTCATAACTTCTAAACGGTTCCCGATATCGAAATGCAGTTTTCGCTTAACAATGCGGAATCACGAGGGAAGTAATGTGCGGTAGAGATATAATTCGAAATATTTTTCGTTTTCGAAAAAATTAATTATCTTTGATTTTTTAAATGGGACCATATATTTTTTCACTAGCGATAGATAATCATAAATAGACGAATGGATTGATGTAACATACGTTAATATTTCGATAGTATATTCAGTACAAATTATACTTTCAGACATATGATTTTGAACTAAATGTACGAGATTTCCTGTTACCAACCGTTGCCAATGTCGCATTAGGGGAAGATAGCCTTCGCGGCGCCGGAACTTTTGCGAGAACAGGGGAAAGGTCGCGGAGGCCACTTTCCCCAAAAGCGACAGTGTCGACGGCTGCAAGAAGAAAAATTGCACGTATAATTTGAAATCTCAAGTCTCATAATATAAATATATAAAAACGGGTTTATAAGTTTATATTATTATCGGTTTTTTACATCACTACCAATGCGTGAACTATTTTTTTTATTTCATCGCAAAATATCAAAAAATACTAATACAGCCTTACCAATCCGTTTGAATTCATGTAATTCTGCAATTACAAAGTTAATAGCGAATTAACTTAAATTAATTAAGTAATTTAAATTATTTAAATTAAGTTTAAAAAATTAAAGAATATTGAAATATTTTATTGAAATATTTTATTGAAGTTTCTTCAGAAAATGTTTCAGTCTATCAGAACGGAGATGGGGAGGTACGCTTTCTCTAGTTGTAAATTGGGAGACAGAAAATAAACGGACGCAGAATATTGCCTGGGAAGTGGGAAAATGAATATTATGCAACACTGTCGCGACTTTCCTGCTATCGAAACATCAAAATATTTTAGAAGATAACATTATTATTCAGCTTCATTTGTTAGCATAAACTACTCGATAAATGGATTAAGACGTACTTTTTTCGTTGGGACTCATCAGGGCTCTAACTTATCGCACGGTAAAGAAGTTATTTCGCTCAATGAAAGTAAGTTAAAATTAAGTTTTTTTACGAACGTTATTCTGGTGTTTCCATCACCAAACAATTGTAATATCAAAAAACTAGACTATTACCATGCATGCCGCCATTAGTTTTTATTAATCAAAATTTCGAAAAAACGTACTGCTAGCACTTCGATTAGAACATTATAATATGTAATTTCAGCACATTGTCCATAATCGTTACACTACGCAAAATTGTGTGGAGTGGATAGCTAACGTCAGAAAATAACTCCAGTTACTTGTAGTGATATACAGGACTGTTTGGTTAACTGGGTCAGATATACTTTTTATTTATTTTTTTTTGCATTTGTTCACCTTAAGTTAGCCAAACTTATTATATAATAATATGAAGTTAATATAAGAAACAGTAATACAAATTATTAATTTTTAGTTTTAGCAAATTTCGTGGGATGCAGAAACGTAGACGAAAAAATGATTCACTTAACTGCAGTATGGGATTAACTGATGCTCTTATTGTGGTGAAGTGAATTATTAAGAGCATGCTGAACACAGTTATACGAGTATATTATAAATAGGAGACAAAATTTAAAGAAATATCATTTTTACTTTCTTGCATACCTACGTATATACGGAGTAATATACGTAATGTAGAGAAAGTTTTGTAATGCTGCGCGTAAAAACGGTGGATTTTCGGCAGAAAAAAATTCATTGCCGGATCCTGATAAGAAAAAAGTGGATAAATGCAGTTGCTTAATTAAGAGAAAAAAGTCCTCTAATATGTGATGTAGCCAGAATTCCTATTTTGTTGGTCCTTGATACCGAAAACTCAATTGCAAGCGAAACGCCCGCCGTCTGTCCGTCTGTGAACACTACTAGCGCTTAAACCATGCGTAGGATTTTTTTCAAATTAAAGAAACATCTATCTATCTGTAGTTGAAGCTTTGAAATTTTGAAAACCATTCTTTAAAACTTGGGGGTTTTTAGATCAAGTCCCACGGACATTCTCGAAATTTTCTCAAAAGTTTTGTTCAAAATTTTTTCTTTAAATTTATTGTAATAACAAAGCAAAATACACTTATAAAAGTGGCATAGGTTCTATTTTCACGGTTAACAGGATTTTCAAAAATTGCAAAAATTTGAATTTGTCTAGCGTCTTCTCACAACTGAAAAAATTGCACTTTTTTTGCGAAAATTGACCAATTGAATAACAAAAAATTAAACTAATATTAAAACGATAAGAATATAGAAGATGTAGCATTATAATACTATAAAAATCGAAAACAGTACACTGATTTTTGGAAGGTTTAGATACCTGTAAATGCCTTTCATCCAAAACCACACATTTTTGGAATTGATCACTATTATCAATAATCCTGCGATATTTAAGAAGCTATTTAAACAGTAAAAATGATAAAAATGCCTTTACATATTTATGGGCTTTAAGAGTGTAATACAATATTATTGGGGATCCTATTGTATTTTATTTCAATTATTTATGTCCCCGTCTGAAGTTGGGACTCATGGCAGTTACTTAGGCCAAAGGACGGCCTTGCGAACAACTAGAAAACTCTAGCAGAAACTTCTGCGAATCTAATACGAACGATATGTTAGAAAGAATAAATATATCAAGTTTAGAAATTAAGAATACTCTTCTTATTCCCTTATATTACAAAAGTTCAAAATGTTAGCAACTCTCTGATATTTGGAAACAAAATAAAAGGGCCGTTTTTGTAAGTTTAAAAAGCATCGTTCACACCTGTTGAACAAAACATATTACGTTATTTAATATTGGGTATGAATTCCATTTGCTTTGATTATTGTCTCTAGTCTTTGCAACATAGATTTCAGCAACGTTGCCGTAGTCGCAGGGTCAATTAAACTTCGGTCTCTCACACCTCTCATGTTAAATATTTTTTTATTAGACAAACTGTATTTTCTATTTTCAATCCCATAACTGACCACATATGACCTACGGGGTCATCTGTGATCAGTGAATGTTAGGGAATTTAAGACGTGAATGAATTTGCTTTCTTAGTGTTTTAAGGTAGCTATGATCTAGTGGCGCCTCTAGGGTGACCAGATTAGTAACCAGGGAGGGCACCAAATATAAGAATATTTACCGCTTAAATGTCCGACCTATTTTCATTACTGGACATTTGATTGATGCACAAGTCTGGTCTAAGGGATCCCAATTCTTTTGTTAATATTCTGTCTTCATAATTCAAGTTTCTGTTCGGTAAATATATTACATAATTCATGTTAAAAATGGATGACGATATTCATATTGTTTTGTGAAATTTTTAATTTAAAACACGTTTACGAATTCTCGTACAGATCAAAATACAACCAATTTCGCACAGAAGCATTGAGGAACAGATTTTTTAAACACCGTGCTAACATACGTTCCTAACGTGTTTGCAAATGTCAAAATTCACGCAGACACTTGGCGCGGTCGCACATGATTTGTGACTGACGAGTGCAATAAGCTCACATAATTCCCTCTCACTTTCTTCCCTACAATGAAGAAACCATCCTTGTGTTACAGGGCCAAGCGGCGGCCACAGGCCTCCTGTGTCCAATGCCCTGTTGCCAAATCCTGAGCTGTTGCCACTTGCTCGGTTATCGCTTCCCAGCTAGGATAACAAAAATTACACTGCTGGCTTGAATAGCCGTTACAGCTTTCTTTCGGAAAATAAGGGTTTCAGTGCAGCTGGTAATTAGTCGATTCTCAAAAATATTTAACTGAAAAAGCACCTACGATTGACGCAGTTACTCACTTTCTATTCATCTGACTACCAATACAAACAATAAAAAACCGGTCTTATTTTCATGTTTTATTGCTAACGGTTACGTAATATATTACAACTTTTATGCTACTAACACTTCATTCTTCTAATAAACCTTAAGGAAACGACAGAGACACGGCTGAGAGAGAAAAAATATATAATTATTGAAAATCAAAACGATATATAAAATTCCACGTCTACAATTAATTTCAAAGTCATATGTCAGATACATACTCTAATGTACAGAATACAAAATAAGTAGTGCAGGCTAGGATTTGAACCCGAGATCTTCAGCACAATAAGAAGCCACCCAACCAAATACGCTACGATATTGTCCGTGGGCAGGTCGCTTAAGTAGTGTTTTGAATATTACAATGTTCTTGATGCCAGAAAATTCTTTCGAAAAATCGCAAAAGCTATTGTTTTTTCAGACAAAATTCTAAATAAAACGTATTTTAAAATTTAGTATTTAAAACGATTGCACTTGGAAATAAATCTCCAGCATGTGTATTGGTGGTGTTCGAAAACATATATATTGTCACCATATAACACAAACTTTTGCGAAAAACACTCATATTTTAAGAAACGTGCACACGAGATGATTTGAAAGACTAATATTAAAGAGCAGATTGCATTCAGAAAGAAATATGTATAATTATCTTTCATCTAACGAAGTGTATTCTTCAGACAACATTCACAGAAGTAACGAATAGTACACAGAAAACTGCCAGAATAGCAAACATTCGTTTAGGTACATTTTTCAGTTTTAGAGGAATATCATTTAGTCACTCAATAGATCTTCATTGTATTAATTGTAATAATTAATTAATTGTATTGTAATAATATTTTCAAATATACAATTTGTCCGATTTGTTACACACGATTCAAGCAGGAAGCTTTAAGTTAAATTTACTATGCGCACGAATAATATGAAACAATTGAATATTTGTAATATTGAAAAATTAAAACTTTGTATGGAAAAAGACTTACAATGTTTTTAAGTACACGTTGCAAAGGTTGCGATAGCTCAGTGGCATCGTTACAGTTTTCCCTGTAACGTTACTGACCGCGAGGCCCTAGAGTCCGAGTTCCGACGTTGGCGGATGTTCGACTGTGGTTACATATGTAGGTCGAAATACTTTGGAGCCGTTTTTAAGAAAAGTTTGAAAATGCTTCCCAGGGGCTTCTACTAAATTACCCCAAACTTTAAAGAATTATTTTCAAAATCGCAGGGCCTCGATTCGGGCCAGATTGTTAATGGAAAATTAATTTAGATCAATAATTCTACGAATAGTTTACACACTAGTGTTCACAGTGAAACAGACAGACAGATCAGCGGACTCATGGACGGAGAGACGGACGTTTTGATATAATAACAACACTCTCTTGGTAACTTAAGACCCCAAAACGTGTAATTCCATTAAATTCTCGACATCGATTTACTGCAACATTACATACGTACCTCTCTAAATATTACTTTTGTTACTCCGAATGTTTACGAGGAAGTAAAAATAAATATATAAATAAATACACTTTCACACACCACAGAGTAGGTTACACGCAAAAAAGAATAATTACAGAGCCCGAATTCCTGCCCATGAGAATGCAGTTCTAATGTTATTACATAAACAGGGGGTCCCACCAACTATGGACCACCCCCAACACTTTTAAACGGTTCAGGATATCGAAATGAAGTGTTTGCTGAATAATGCGGAATCATGGGGCAAGTAACGAGCCGTAGAGAAATTATCTACAATATTTTTAATTTTCGAGAAACATAATCATCTTCGATTTTTTAAATGGAACTATATATTTTTATCACCAGCAATGGATAGACCATGAAAAGAGGATTAAAATGATGTATCATTTGCTAATATTTTGATAGTAACTTCAGTATAAAATTAGGCTTTCTGACATGTGATTTTGAATTAAACGGGTAATCGTTGCAACTCTCGCTTTTGGGGAAGGTGGCCATCACGACGTCTAGACTGTTGCATCTTGACTGAGAGGGGTGACAGTGGGGGATAAGAGGCATAACTACAGTAATTCTTAGTGATGGCACAGACATCACACTAAGAAATACCAATTTTGACAATCAGAATGGGAGATTTGTTCCATTTATTTATTTGGATTTAACTTGCCTTCTACTAAAATTTCAAAACATTGATCGTTCCACAGAACGATATAAAAAAATTGGTAGCGTAAAGAAGATGTTAATAATAATAAATATCATTTTAAAACTGAATAAGAAGCCAACCACCGTCTCTTCGTTGGTAAATGTCATTTTTAATTAAAATGATCACTCGTCCACTTTGCAACCATACGACTGCTGTTCTTGAATGGAAAAGAAAACTGTACACTTCCGTCTTCTGCATTTTCAAGTTTGAGGCAGCACTTGGCGCTATGAAATGAGAAACACTCTAATCAGAATGAACAGTAGCGAATGCAGATATGCATTTTTGTTAAAGTTTGGTAGTTACACTGATAGAACTGTCAAGAGTATTTCAAGTTTTTTATTACTTTGTTCTTCTGGTAGTACGTTTTTAAATACGAAGTTAAGTTACTGTGAATAATAAGAGAAAATGTCTACCTATCTCTTATTTAATGAATTAATCACGATATTACAATGAAAATCTTTAAGAATTCATTCGCTTCCCATATATTAAAGTGATAGCTTGTTTCTGCACTGAGTTCGAGTTTTGTAAATTGAAAAATGACCTTTATTATTATTACTTTTATTATTATTATTATTATTATATTATTATTATTATTATTATTATTATTATTATTAATTTTATTATTATTATCGTTTTCGCTACAATATTTTTATTTCGTTTTTTTTCGATTATCGTTGATTTGGAATTTCCGAAGAAGAAAAGTTCAACTCAGATGAACAACTAGGAAAAAATTCTCATTCAGATCGTTAAAATTGATGTTTGTTAGTATGTTTTTCATGTCAAGGTCATGAATTGCTGCAATTACACCTTCATCCTACACGGCCATCTCTCTCACACTCCTCTCTTCACAAAACAGTATCAACGTCGCGAAGGCCACCTTCCCAAAACGGCGACTGTTGCAAAGGCTACCCGTTTACTTGAAAATCTGATGCCAAAAAATCTAATTTTATACTCAAATTACTCTTGAAATACTAACATATGATAAATCATTTTATTCCAATATTCATGATTATAACATTGCTGATGAAAAAATATACAGTTCAATTTTAAAAAATCAGAGATTATTAAATTTCTCGAAAACTAAAACTATTATAGAGAATTCCTCTACCAGCATGTAACCTGCCCCAAGATTTTGCATTGTTCAGCGAAAACTGCAACTCGATACCCTGAACCGTTTAGAAGTTATGAGGGTGGTCCATATTTCGTGGAACACCTGGTATCATATAAACATTAGAAACCCTATGTAACTTCATCGATGATAAATGAAAGCGATTGCTGTATACTAAGCGAATGAATAGGGATGACTAAATACGTCTCGTAGTGGAAACCTCGAAATGTTTACTTTCCATAGCGTCAACTTCGAATAGCTATATTTTCTTAATTAAACCCCAAAATATCCAAGCAATTATTTCAAATTAAATAAAACTACATTTTTATTGACAATAATACTAACCTGATATGACTTTCTACAAACAATTATAAAGAGATGTGAACTTTTTCATCCTAAATTTTCATCCTAAATCGTTACTTTTAATTTTAACGATTATGTTAATGTTTGCTACTCAGAGACACGGAGCACGCTCGAAAGAACACAATAAGTAAACGAAATTGAGGATATTATGATTATTATGTCGTAGTAGCTTCATTGTTGAAATGACGACTGATTCTTTCATATGAGATTTTCTGTGTTTCATGAAGATGACCTCAGCGTATACGTATTTCGAAGACGTGTAAACTTGCATCATTTTGACGCGATAAGCGATGACCTCAAACAATCCACTTCGATTCAGAGGGTAGTGTCAAAAAGCATTGGCGTGTTAGTGTCGAATGGAAAAGAATGCGTCTAGGAATTGTTCTGAACTTGGAATAATTGAATTTTAAAAACATGTTTATTTGCAAACTTTGCACCTTCATTGAAATTTACTTTACTGCATACGTAAGTTCACATTCCTTCAATTACAAATGTCCATAAATAAACATATGTCAATACAATATTATAATAGTATTTTTACTTTTTCGCATATTCCATGCTGATGCTATATGCTTCTAAAGGCAGCAGACTAACTGGTTAGAATGAAATTGTGAATGTTATAACAATGTATTTCGTATTTGGAACGTGTGAATACTGAGGAGCCGGAAGCTTTAATGTCTATATTTATACGTCAAGACAATTAATGCAAAATTATTGTTTTCTTGTATATTTAATTTGAAAATTTTTCCACAATTTTATATGTAAAGAATTGGCTTCCTAAGAAGGTGGATAAAGGCTTTCTCGAGGGAAAGCGAGTGTTACGATATACGCTTACAAGCTCAGCCTATTTCGGCTTGCAACGTGTGGAGGAAGGACGCAATTTTCACCGGGAGGTATTTCTGGAAGCCAATTGATGACTCTTTCTTGCTCCCAAGTTGAAGATTGTTCGGTAGCCGACTCGAGTAGTATTTTAAAATTTATGCTGTAATTGTTAAACAAATGGAACTTAAAGTATTTAGAATAAAATGAAATATTAAAGAGCTGAAAACCAGGAATATCTAACCAGCAACAATTTTCGTGGCAATTAATGCAAGCGTTGTGGACGCTTGTCCCCTCCACCCCGTTCGGAACTTCAAATGTATATGCCGGAGAAATTAAGCGAGCCGTTGAAAAACGGCATATAGAAAAGCCTAACGTGGGAACTGCCAATAAAATAGTTGCCATGACATGCTAATTTCTTATAAACACTTACGTATCTCGAAAACGAAAGGAAGCGCTAATCGGATTGCGGAATTTTACATCTCGTTTAAAGGCAATTTTAAAAAAGCAATACTTTTTTGTAAAATTTAAAAATTTATAAACAATTTCCAATTTTTGCAATTCTAAAGTGGGAAGGGTTTTCTGATGTCCCAGAACCAAAAACTGCGAATTAACAATTTTGCAACAATTAACAATTTTATAAACAATTCCGAAATGTGCGCTATTCCTGCCGCGGAGTGTCTCCAAATTGCCCCTGATTTGATGATAGCAAAATAACAATTTTGACATGAGATGCAAAATAATTGCTTAATATCTAGTTTAATTGTTACATTAATGATAAATATACAGCTGGTCTTTGAATTTTACTTTCTTTTATTGAAATGGTTCCCTAGAAGTCGTAACGATTCGAGGAAGACAGTAATTTGCATTTTTGCAAATGTAATATACATATGAACAATTGAAAATATGCAATTATAATCGTTTTTCTTATCGCAAAATTCTGTAGTAAACTGGTCATTTGATAAAGTTCATAAATTGCGTTTGGACAAGAATATTGGAATTTAAATATCTCTAAGAACGTAATTGTTCTGAAATTATTGTTATTTTATCTGATATCAATGTAATTTCTTCAAAAAGAATTGTGTTAACAGTGGTTAAGTGCTATGAGTTCATATATATTTCAATGAATTTACTTTCACGTTCATTGAAGTGTTTCTTACATGTATTTTTCATTTGAAAATACTTCCACGTCTGAACTAATTTTGTTAGGGCACTCCCCCCTGCGTTGAGATTGGCTACGATGGTTTGTGAGGCTCCGCCTGCGACGTTTCGTCATGACAAGGGCTGTCCAAGCCGTGCAAAAGCTGAACTTAGCCGCAGACGGCCGCGATCAATTTATGTTTCCAGTACTGTACAGCTCGCTTCGAAGGGCTAGTTAGCTCGTCAGTGTCCACGATGTTCACTGCACGAGAGCAAGGGTGAAATGTGGAATTATTTTGACGAAGACTCGAAATATGACAATCGTGCTAATTGTAGAATATGTAAAAATACATTTTTGCCTGGTGGAAAATCACACAATATTAGTAATACACCGGGTAGTATTCAGCTCCACCGAACAAAAGAGAGCCAAGCCATCTCATGTTGCACCGGACGTTAGTATTGTCGCAGATCGTACAAGAGAAATGGTAGAAGTTAATGACCCATGGCCAGTCCTGTCAAAATCATCAAGTTCCAACACAAATCAACCAACACTCATTGACTTTTTGGCTACAAAGAACAAATTTAAATCAGGAGACAACCGTTCAAAAGCAATAACAAGAAAATTTGCTTACATGATACGCAAAGATATTCAACCGATCAGAATTATTGAGGACAATAGATTTAAGGAATTAATTAAACATCTAGATACACCATGTCCACAAGAAAATAACAACTCTTTAAGCACGGTTTCGATTCCCCGATATTTCAATAGTTAAAACAAAATTAAATCCATGTATATGATTCCCAATAACTCATTTTCATTATCTACATTAGAAATTTCAAATTAGACATGCATTTATTGTTCAAGATTTTAATTGATTTAATTCATTTTATAGGCATCCTCAACTACTGAACCCCCGAAAATGCACTGACATGTTGTCTCTTTATAGGAATATTCTGAAGAGTGACCACGAAATATCATCTGTGAATACGAAACCACAGCACAAGAAGATGAATTAAATCTGCAGACTTTCTTCCTCCTGATGCAAATGTACTATCTTACTGGAAAAACAAAGTGACTCTCCCCAATTTAAAAGAGTGCTGGTCGATACCTGTACATTCCATCAGCTACAGTGTTTTCGGAGAGACCTTCCAGTACAGCTGGATTCATACGTGACAAAAAAAAGAAATAGAATGGACCAAGACAGAGTTAGAATGATAGTTAGAAGAATCTTTAAAAATAAGAATAAGAATAAGAATCTTTAAAAACTTAAAAAAAATGTACGTTCATCACAATAGTTTTTAAATATTAAAATAGCATACGTATGCATGTGTGAACATCAAAATATATTCTTCCAATTCTGATTGAACCACTTTTGCTGCTGAGTCTTTAAACAAGTATGGTATCAAGTATCGAGTAACTAATCTATCAGACAGGTAACGGTATCGAGTATCGAGAAATTAAAGTATCCACTCATCACTAATTATTACATATAGTATTTTCTGATGACGTTTCGGTTACACCTTTTAGCCATCTTCAGACCATACAAATTACAGTTGGAATCTTACTATACTAGAATATTTACATTATAAAAAATATTATTATTATTATTATTATTATTATTATTATTATTATTATTATTATTATTATTGTAAGCGTGCCAACTTCCGCTCGCTATTCCTTCATTTCTGTTTACCATCTCCTTGAATACTCAAATAATACGGATACTGAAATACTCGACCCTTCATTCCATTGAATATTTTATAATTTTTATTCCGCGGAATTTAAAATCTGAAACTATGCAATAATTTCATATTATAAATTAAAGCATTACTGATCAAGTCTCTCCTATTAATCCGTGCAAGCTTCATTCTGATGCAGTCCATGAAATTACGCTCGCAGAGTAGCCACAAAAATACTGGTAAAAGAAATACTATTTTAACCATTATCTCCCATTAACATTTCCAAAAATATTTACATTGGTCATGCACAGGTATTCATTTTTATAGTATTTTTCAAATTAATGTTTTGTTTCTAGCGACAAAATACGCTATGGTGGAGATGACCATTATTCTGGCAAAAGTACTGTGGAACTACGAGGTTCAACCGGATCCCGCCTACAAGCCACGCATCAGATGGGCTATAGTCGGCGCACCCGATAATGGAGTCTGGATTAAACTCCTGAAGAGACAAATGTTCTAAAAAAGGCATTTGCAATGTGAGATGTGATTATATCTCACATTGCAAATGCTATTTTTAGAACATTTGTAGTCGCCGGTTATGGCTACGAATCATCGATCACGCATCGATGAAATGATGCATGAGAAAGTTTTTATTCTGTAGTCCAGAATCCATGATGATGTCAGTCTCATGTTCAGAACTATTGCCTCAAAAGTGTCCAAATTCACGCACTGTTTTCACTTCCTCAGCATACTTCGTAAGAAGATAGTGTGTTATCGTGCCCCGGAAAACGACGAATTTTCGACAGAAATACTGTTATTGCCGGACCCTGGCAACAAAAAATGTACAAATCTTGTTTCTACATATAATCACTTACTTCCATAAACCAGTTGTGATGACAGAATCCATGTTTTGTGTGTCTTTGATTGACGGCAAAACGTTTGACACTATCCGCCTGTCTGTTGGTCCGTCTATCTCTCTGTCCATTTGTCTGTACGTCCATCCGTCCGTCTGCCTGCATGTGTCGTCCGTGCGCCGGTCCGTCTGTTCGTCCATTTCTCCGTTTGCCTGTCAGTCCGTCTTTTTTTGCCCCTCCGTCCGCCTGTAATCAGTGTCGCCAAACTCGTTCAGCCGATATTCCCAAAAACTGATGTTCCTCAATCGATTTGAAGGATCTCGTGGCCTGGGATTTTGAAACGGATATTTTGATTTTGAAGGGTACTTTACAAAAAGCCTCAAAAACACTTTCAAAATTTTTTCCCAAAACGCTCCAAATTTTTATATTAAACTTTGTCTTCTGATGAAGAAAATGACGCTTAAAAATAATGTAGGTTACTTTTTGTTCAAATCTCAGATTTTCTGGAAATAAGAATAGTTCAAATTTTTTCGGCGTCTTCCTATAACTACAATGTTGAAGACAGATACTGTTTCCTTTAATGAAATATGTTGTTAACAGAAAGATACTGAAATAACGTCATGTAAAATTTTTCGAAAATATAAGTTTTGAGTAATTTTGTGCAATATATAGACCATTTTGAAAATGTTTTTCACCAAAAAAATCCTCCAATTTTTTTCTTTAAAATTTCTCGTCGTATGTATCAGTGGGCGGTATAAAAATTGGTTCTAGTTCCATTTTCGGTAAACCCTCTGGATTTCCGAAAATTGAGTATTTCAACATTGTAAAAGTAGAATACTGAAGATATAGATTTTTGTTTTAAATTCTGTCTTTCGAAAAAATTACATTTGCGTAATTTCTGCTTGAAGTTAATGCCAATTATAAAAAAATTTTCTCAAAAACAGTTCCAAATTATTTCTTCTTTTTTTTCATGGAGAAACCAAGCTTAAAAGATCTCAGAGGATCTCAGTTTCGTTGGGCTCTCTGGATTTTCGAACTGCAATTGTACAAAAAATGCTGTTACAGCCCAACTACATTAGTGTTGAGAATCTTTAAATGGTTCGTCACACTTACTGGCAAAGTGAGATCATAAACTAATATTTGATGGACGTCGGGAATATTTATATCAATATTCAAGAACATTTATTCTTCCCTGCAACTCAACATCGAAACTAATGTAGTAACGCTCAACAATACATACTTTCTCGCATTATTTCTACAGGTGGAATTTTCAAAAATTCCGCATTTCAAATCATTAATTATTAAAATAATCAGAGCATACTGAGGAAATTTTCTTCTCCTGTCAGTTTATCTGTTAGAACAAATAGTTGCCTCACTAACATGATTCATTATCTCGTGTCGTTAATAAGATAAGAATTATGGTAATAAATTCCAAAGACCGGTAAACTAATAATCAATATCCAGTAGTGAATTTAGAGGAACTTCCCATCAATCTAGGAATTGGCCATCTCAAAGTACGTCATGGTCCTGTTAGTTTAGTTTTAACCGCATATACTATTTCTATCATTTCTAGCGTTTGCAATTTTCGAAAATTCAAAAATTCAACGAGACGAGACCTGCGCCATTCTTTTAGGAGTAATTTGCTATCCGTGGAGAAAAAATTAAAAATTGGAAGAGTTTTTCAGAAAAAATTGACACTGTATTAATTTAAAATAGAAATTCGCCGAAAGCTAATCGCCATTTAAAAAAAATAGACATGACCTTATTTCATGATCTATTTTAGAACTGATTCTAAGTCAGTAAAAATGTTTATCTTCAATAATGAACTACATTTGCAATGATTTTCTTTTGCAAATTTCGAAAATATAGATATTTCGCCGATAATGGTACCAACACCACGTCTTTTGCTGTAATGTTTTTTTTCATTTATTTACACAGATGGTGAATACATCGCTCAGTTTAAATTAACTCTACATATGTTGAGTTGTCTAACTTACATTAAAGCTTAATACTAATACAAAGGTTGAGGTTACCCCTGAGGATCCTCTAGACGGGATCTAATTCGGAGAATTTTTTAAGAAAATGTAAAATGGAAACTTACTTTGTATTCGGGTTGTATGTGAAGGGTTTTTGCCGAGTCTGTGAACTGATAGTGAAGGGATTTGGGATATGTTTGAGAAGTTGGTAGCTAGATAGGTGATGTGATGGTCTATACTCTCTAGGTCGAATTCATTGTGTAACTATTCATTGGTGACATACCAGGGAGCGTTGGAAATGATTCTGACAAATTGATTTTGTATTATTTGATGTTTCCTTTGGTTGGTTTTTGCTGCATTTAACCAGATTGGGCAGGTGTATAGTAGCAAGTGTCTTAGTAATGTTTTGTATATTTGTAATGCTGAATTGTATGATAATGGGCTGGATCGGTGTACTAATGGCGTTAATCGTATTAATTTGATTCTGGCTTGAGTGAATTTGGCATCTACGTACTGCTTCCAAGCGAGTTGTGTGTCCATGTTCAGTCCTAAGTATCTGATTGGTTTATTGAGAGGGAGCCAGTTGATGAATTATTGTTTAGCATTAGTGGTCGCGGGGGTGAGTGTGGATGGAGTGTGAAGATCTTGGTGGCCGTTTTGGTTGGACTGAGTTGGATTTTATATTTTGAAGTCCAGCTGTCTATTAGGTTAATATACAACTGAACTTTATTACTGCAATCAGTAAGTGAAAAGCCGGAGTTATAGAAGGCAGATCAACAAATTGTGCAACGTGGATGTCGTTTAGTTTGGAAATGTCAGCAACATATAAATTAAATAAAGTAGGTGATCCTTGTGGTAGTCCTGCTAAGATTGCTTTTCGGTTGGAATGGTGATTCTTTAAATTTACTGAAAATGTTCTGTTACTAATGAAACTTTGTATGATGGACTGGATATAATGCGGTGTGCCTATTTTTTTAAATTTTGTATATGAGACCTTCATGCCACGTCCGATCAAACGCCTGTGTAATGTCTATGAAAACTGCTGTGTATTTTTTGAAATGATGACTAAAGATCTTCGGTAATGCAGAGATGTTGGTGTAGTGTAGAAAGCTTTTCAGTGAATCCAAATTGTTCCTTCAGTATGACTTTAGTTATCTGTAAGTTTTCATTTAGTCTTTTGAGAATTATTCTTTCTAAAATTTCGGATAACGTGGGAAGTTGGATTGATGGTGCATTTCATTACTACTGTTTTTAAACTGGTCACTATTCTTTTGCCCAATGATTTTTTTATAAAATGAGCACGGTTTGTTTCTGATATCATCCTTATGAATACTATTCCAATTAGCACAAACCGGCTTATCATTTTCTTTGCGGACACATCACTGTATAATGATTTCCACTACAGAATGCAGTTAATAACAAGGTTGCAGTTGTTTTTCGTGTGTCCATAGTCTAAGCATCGTTGGCATTGGATGGGCCCTTCAGATTTCCGACGTCTTTATGTAGTCACACGATGATTGCATATTTCGATAATTTTGACAAATTTTTCTATTGGTTCATTGCCACTAAAATCAGCCGCAAGTACCGGAATTGGAATGTCTTTGACTTAATTTATGAATTATGTTTTTGCAGTCTCGTAAAGTTATTAGTTGACGGGTGATGAAGTTTGAGTTCTGTTAAGATATTCGAATCTGTTATATATTGGCGCAGGTTTTTCAACACAACTTATTTTTTTTATTTGGAGGGTCCTTGTAAGAATGAAAGCTTCTGTTTGTCTCTATCGGGTGTTCAATAAGTTTACAGAAATCTGTTATGGAGTTGGCAATTATTTTTGTTTTATTGTTTTTTAAGTCAGCTACAGGTACTGAACACTTTACTTTTAAGTTCCTTGATGAAACTGTATGCTTTGGAGATATCTGATACAAAAATTGGGGGAGATTTTACCCGGTAAGTCTGTTTGTCCACTTTTTTCAGCATTTTCGCTGAGCTATTGAAAACGGCAGGTTTCTGGAGAAGTTACACTATCGCGGAATTCACCAAATCAGTTTCCAATATTACAGTTATATTGACTGGGATCTAACGGTTCATTAGAAAATGTTCTTTTCGGGACTTTTACATTCATGCGAATCAACAAAATCACTGTCTGACCTTTTTCGTGTAGGGGTTCCTGGTGACGATGATGGCGACGACTGTTCACTGTGCAACGAACGGAGATGCAAATTTCGCTTCCATGTTGCCTTCGGCGGAGGTCGGATTCTGTGTTCCCTGACCACTTGTCTCCATCGATTCACTGGTTGTAATATTTTGCAGAACATGATGCACTGCTCTGCTCGGGAAATAATTGTTGTCTACATTGTGTAGGGTTAATAGGGCCTGCGAAACTACAAACCCCGATGATGGATCAGCTTCATTTTGCTATGCAAATGCTAGCTATGCAAATAATGAAGAAAAACTACCGGTTTTCTGAGTGAAAAGCTGACAGTGCTTACTAGCGGAAAACGAGTTGCGTATTACAAGCCACTTAGCCTTGCTGCACGTTATCTATAGAACGACACTTTCACTAGCTACGACGACTTATCGCGCGGTGCGCTCTGAGGTGTTACCCCGGCAAGAGCTGAGCACGAACTGACGTCTTTTGATGCAGAGGAGGATAAACTTTTAAGAGAAAAATTGCAGCTTTATTGGAGAAAAAATGTTTAATAATTGCATATATTTCACAGAAAATTACGTGAAAACCACTCATTTTCGAAAAAGGTATACGTGCTCTTATTTCAAGATGTCTTGGAAAAAAAAACTCCAACATCCATATTTTAGTTGTAAAAGACGCCGAAGAGAATTGAAATTTAGCAGTTTTTTAAATACCAAAAATTTCAACAAAATTATACCCGCACCATTTTTAAGAACTTTTACGCTACCCGCTACCAAAATTTTATAAACAAAATTTGGAACCATTTGCTTTAGAAAACTGTTAAAATGATCTTGCGGCTTCATATAAATTACCTTCAAAAATCAAAATATCAATTTCAAAATCGCAGAACCTTAGGTTCGTTTAGATTGATGGAGCAATTTCAATTTTGGAGATAATGGTTTCTAGCGTTGACCTGAGAT
This sequence comes from Teleogryllus occipitalis, assembly GCA_011170035.1. Classification (NCBI taxonomy): domain Eukaryota; kingdom Metazoa; phylum Arthropoda; class Insecta; order Orthoptera; family Gryllidae; genus Teleogryllus; species Teleogryllus occipitalis. The sequence goes on along the minus strand of BLKR01003505.1, from coordinate 44,991 downwards.
AGACGGACAGACAAATAAACTTGTGTCAGAGAACGTCATTATCAATATATAGGAACAACATTTATCCACTTCTTTGTTACCAGAGTTCGGCAATAGGCGTTGTACTTTTGAAAAATCGTGGCTCTTCGGCGCACAATTACATTACTGTCTTTTCCCATAAAGTGAGGCGAAATAGTAAAATGAGACCTCTGAAATAATTTTTCATACAATGTTCGTAATTGAAGCACAAAATTGATCTAAAATCAATTATTTCGTGCCTGAAACAATTTATCTGTTCATCAGTGTAATCTAATATTCCTCGGTGTGTTCTTGTGTACTATAATACATAGATAAATTTATACTGCAACTTGTTATAAAAACTGGCGGCAGAACTTTTTAATAATAACAATAACACAAGAAACAATAATATATTAATAATAAAAATAAAATAACAATAACGATATAGTAATAATAATATAACAATAATGATATAATAATATACAACATATTATTAGTAAGCAAAAGGGTACTAGCAGTGCCCGTGCGAATAATTCGCGCGGAGTTCAATATTCTGCTGCACCAAGACGGATGCAGAATTAATCCATGTGCTCGTAAAAAAAGCTTGTACCTACCAATTCAAAATATCAAATATAAGACACTAATATAAAAATTGCACAGAACTTATCTCTGCGTGCGATGCAATCAGATACAATATACTAACCTTCGCTCTTCGCCAAATTCGCTGCCACTTCTCTGTAACTAAATTCGCTGTTGAACCGCACCGAACCGCACGCTGCACCCAGATATATGTATTGGTGCACGCTTACGCGGTTTCAAAATTAGCTTTCAGCAGCTACAGGTTCGCCAACTCAAATTGTGCGAAGAACGTTGAGTTCTTATTACAGTTATATTTTTGTGAATACCTTATTACACTTTGTTGTTAGTTTGTAACTCAGTAAATTTTTTTACATTCACAACTTTCATTATTCAATTTGTTTATATTTGGCCATGCGCTCGGAGACATGGGGTTATAATATAGATATGCCGCAGGTTCCCCAACTCATATTTTGCGCAGGACGTCGTGTTATTGTTTTAATTATTTTTTTGTAAATAACTTTTTAAGAATTACGAAAATGCAAAACTGATTACAATGGCGGGAATAGCAATTTTTTTACACCGATAAACACCTTGATCATACGAATCCATCCAGTGGTTATCAAGATGTCAGATCACCCTTTTACTGTATTAATTATATGGATACGCGCGGAGACTGGGTTATGCGCTGTGCGATGCTCGTTTGTCTGTCACTGCAGTGACGTAATGCAGGGTAGTGAAAATTACCATCGAAGATCTTTGTTATAAAAGTGAATTGGTAATTATGCGGTGGTCAGATTCAAGGTTGTTTATAGTGAACGCGATGACCGAGGACCCGAATCTCGCCGTGACTTGGATCCGGACGAGCCAAGCGAGAAAACTTGCCTTTGAAAGTAATTTGGTCTTACAATGTGGCGGGAACAAAGCATTTGCGAATATGGGGATGGGAGAGTATGAGCCCCATCCATTCCTGTTTCATATTTCTTCCACTTACGTTGGAAGTATGCTTACAACTACAGGTGGGGATGACGTCAGCGAACAAATGCACATCGCACTCTGCTTGTTACCACGTCTGCGCTAGTATCCCCCAAATAAAAGCAACTGCCGACCATATTGTCGAACTCTATGGACGCCTTCGTCTGTCTCTTGCAGTTTCAATGTTAGTGTCAGTATAATGCTGCTGCGGCTGCTGCTGCTGCTGCTGCTGCTGCTGCTACTACATAAATAAATCAAGGTCTCCTCAACGGCTTCATGGTCTTACATATAAATAATTGTGTCTTACATGAAGACTTGACATGAGGAGATGAAATCAGTTTTTTCGATTTCATTTTAGATCGCTATAAATTCAAAGCATGTCACGAGCGACATCTGAAATTTAAATGATTTTTTCTATGTTTGTACTAATTCTTGTACTATTTTACAGTGTTGGATAATTAAAAAATAATAGAACTGATCTTCGCTTTATGAAACACTTTTCATACTCCAACCTAGTGTATTGCATTCTCCTCAACTTATTCTGTTGACTTCAATGAAATATATGGGTTACTTTTTATTCAGTGTATTAACTTTCTTTTTTTTTAATTTTATTTATCGTCGCATCGACATCAAGGTCATTAGAGCCTTAACAAATTAATTAGTTTTACAATTACATTATGAAATTTAGAACCATATTCATTATTAAAAACAGTTAGAAAATACAATAAAAACAATACAATACATATGTACATTCAACACTCTACATAGAATATATTGAATATAATACATACAATACATTCAATACAATACCCTCAGTACAATACCTTCTGTACAATACCTTCAGTACAATACAAACAACATAAGTATAATAAATAGTTCAGCTAAATGCTATTGTAAATAATGATTTCCTAAACGAAATCAATAATTCTCTTTTGATAATCTTTCGAGTTATGAATGTTATCGTGTCTGTCTTCTAATTGGTGTTTTTGTCTACTGCTTTTGTTCTAAGGACAGTAAGTTAATGTTTTACATTTAGAAGAACTTGGTCACATTTAGGAGTTTTGTTTTAGTTAGAAGGTGAGTATGCGTTAATTTCGAATATTCTGTTCTCAATCTTGAAATGATCTTTCCGTGACAATTCTTTGATTAGTTTTAAAGACATAGTTGTGGACACTTTTGGTGTGTGTTTCACTAGCCTTCATCGATATCCATTTTCCGAACCAGATATTTTGCATTTGGTTAAATATATGGTTCCAACAGACATCGAATATCTTCGAAATTTCAGGAGCACCTGCAGCAGTTACACGGGTGGTCTTCATTGAGAAAAGTTACGCACTTAATAATACCATTGATGGGTGTGATCCACTAAAAAGTTGTTTTCTCCTAATTGCGTTAGAATATAATATGTTTCGTGGATTAAAATTACCATTTCATTTTTAGGATGATTGCTCTTTATAGAACATTTTGCTCCAAAGGAACTGGAAAAGACAATGAACTTTTTGAAGTTTAGCGATTGAATTAGCTTACTCTGGAAGCAGTGAGCATAATGCTGCTTCGCAGCAACTAGAATTTGATTTTAGTTTATGTTTTTTATATTTATTTAGTCAAGAACAGTTAAAACCGTATGTGACGTAAGAGGGAGAAGATCATCTGCGCAGGCTTTCTTCACTTACAGAACCCCTTTCCAACATTTTAACTATAAATACTTGAAAGATGAAACCAAGTTTTAAAAAAAATTAATCATATGAATAGGTAATAATAATCAAAATTATAAATTAAAAAAGCTCGAGATTAGCATCATTTGAAAAACTAGATATTTTCGTTCCCGATTTCTTGAAAACTTGTTTGCAACGGTAAACTTACAGCAGATTTGATTTCTCTGCATTGCTAACAAAATAGTTACTCACCTTCAGTTCTACTGCCAACACAAGCATTATGCACCTCAACAAACTATACCAGCACAAGCAAATTACAAAGTGCCGCCGAAAATACTAACATTGTATGCTCAACTCTGCTCCTCTGGTACAACAGCCCAACATGCAGCGAGATTAAGCACGCCAACCAACAATTATAACTGCAGCTGAAAGAAACAAATGCAAAACTTTTTGAAATTAACTACCTCTCAGCAAAACATGGTGTTCACATGAACCTTTCTGGAAAACATGCAGTCGGTAGCAAGCTGGCACAATACATTAACTCCAGTCCTATGCAGTCTCCTGCAAAAAATTCATCCCTTCCATCTTCCATACGTTCACCACCCCCACCCTAATTTCGATCCCTCTTACTCCTCCTCAGAACCTACTCCCATTTCTCCTATTTCCACTACCAACTCAGCGATATTTAATGCATTAAACGTATTAACGTATTATTTACCATTACGACTGTATCATTCTAAAAAACCTGTAACAAGTACTGTACAGCCGCTTCTGGGTCAATGACGCACATCTAGACCAGGTTTTTCGTCCAGTTCCCTGATCCTTTGAGCAAATGCTGAGATGGCTCCTTGATAGATTTTATTATATCGGAGCGAAAATTTTGTTAACAATCCATGCAAAAACGCCCGATTTCTTTCTGTATTTAAAATTAAAGTAGTGTACGACTTAGGGTAGGGATCACAGAATTTTGAAAACGAGCACAGAATTCACTTCTCCCCATAGCACATTCACACACTTTTTAACTGTTTTTATGTCAAGTAAAAATAAAATAAAATAAGCAAGACGAGTGCTCAGCAAAATATGCGCGTAATAAAGTTAGATTTATGTCCAGAAGCAAATCAAGGGGTCATCTCAGCATTTGCCCCATGGATCAGGGAAACTGGACAGAAACCTGATCGAGATGGGGGTCATTGACCCCAAAGTTGAAGTACATTACTTGTTGCACGCATATTAAATATTTAAAAAAAATATACAATACAAATGTAAACTAATTCCTTATAATATATCATTGTTTTGTTAAAATAAACATTTTTTATGATCAGTAAAGTCTCTAATTGTATAGAAACAGTTATGCACCAGAAAATATTTTACTTTTAACTTAAATTTGTGTATCTATTTTAAATGTTTAATGTCATCTGGCAATGCGTTGTAAAGTAACTTACGTGTATTGTATGTGGATTTCTTGTAGTGAACTGTCGAAACCGACACATGATGAATGTGATTTCTACGACGTGCATTGTAATTATAAATATCCGTATTACATGAAAATATTTTTCCTCTGTTAAGTAAGTCAGTTTTGACAAATGTTACAGATATGTAAATATATTGGCAAGACAATGGTAAGATTTCAAGCTCAATAAAAAGAAGTTTGCAAGAATCACGTGGATGGCATTTTTTCATTATTCGGATAATTTTCTTTTGCAATCTAAATGTACGGGTAATAAAGGATGAGCATCCTTACAATATTATGCCATATCCCAGGCTGAAATGTACATTTGCAAAATGCACGTAACGTGCTGCATGAATGCTGACAGAATTTGAAAAAATTCGGAATGTGTAATTCGGAATACACCTAGAAATATTCTTACCTTGACATCAGCTAATTGCATATTGTTCGTTTTCAATTGAGCATGAGATTACTGATTTGAAATGCCAAAGTGCATTGAAACCGTTTTCTTTATCAACTATTAATTTGTTATTACAAAGGAAATTTGGAACTTGTAAAAGTGTACTATTTATTGTTTGTTTTTTGGAAAGAACATTCGTGTCATCGGCAAACGGAACTGTTCTTTCATTTTGAATGGACAGTTAGCTTTGTTGTTGTTGTTATTGTTGTTGTTTATGTTTTTGATTGATTTAATGAATTGTAATTTTTATTTTGAGCTTTAGTATCCAGTAAAATGAAAACTTGGATTTCTGCTTTGCAGCAGTGAGTTATGTCCAGCGTTATGTCATTGCTGGGACACGATACTTCCTTCGACCACTCATTCGAGGTACAATTGAGGGAAATAAATAGCAACTATGTCGGCCCAGCGGCCGAGATCGCTAAGACAGTAATGTCGTAGTGATCTCGGACCGAAGGGTCGCGGGTTCGAGTCCCGCCTCGGACATGTTTGTTCGTCCTTTCACCCCTTATCATCACCATTTCATTTCACCTTCACAGTTACCATAACGTTAATGCTAATAGTGGTCGCTACTGACCTAGATATTAATGCGACCTTAAATTTAAAAAAATAGTAACTACGGTCAGATGCAGCAGAAAAACATCCGTGTTGGTACATGCAAAAGCTGCGAATAAGGCATTATAATGTTCGTTTCCTTTCACATAAAACTGAATTCATCGAGGCATCATTACAGTGTGATCTAATTCAAATAGATAGCTTTTACTTTTCAGAACAATGGTTTGTGTCATAATGATTTAAACACACTCCATTTTCCTAGTTTTTATCTTGCACGATCCTATTGTAGAGCCAGGGAATCAAATAAGGACCCTGCTTACCGAGGTTTACGTAAGAAACGATATTGATTCAATCTTACCTACCGCGCGCTTCAACCTTCTTGTCAGAATTCAATTTACATGCAGTTGAAAATGTTTTTGAAATAAAACTCTTACTCTTACTACGCTTAAAATTAAATTACTTTGGATCTGCAGACTTCCAAAAAACAGCGAGCTTTAGATTATCTCATTTTCTTAGAAAATCTAGGATAACTGTGGAACATTACTTATCTCCGTTTTAAATCCATTGTTGTACGTGGAGATTTGAATATTGATTTTCTGGGTGAATCTCAGAAAAAAGAGCAGTTTCTCAATTTACTTCATTCTTTTCATTTAGATATTACAGTAAATGTACCTACACGGAATACATTTGAATAACAAAAAGCAGTAGACCAAATTATAATTAACAAAACCATATCTATATATGAAATAATAATAACAAATAAGTTAGGTTACATTGACCACAATGCACATATTCGTACAATTACTAATAACTTGAACACTGGGACAATACATATTTTACGTATGTGCTAAACTGCATTTACTAAAGTTAGCACAAAATTATTTACGGACTACTGACTGAAGGAATCATAGGACGCCGTTTATTACGCTGTTGACACAAATAAAAAATACAATTTATTTTTCTCAAAGATTTCGTTCAACTTTAAAGCGTGCTTTTCTCTTAAAAAGAGAATATTAAACATTTCACAGAAAAGTAATACTTGTATCTCAAAAGGAATTAGAACATCATGTAAAAACAAACGGCCGCTTTACTTTATCTCTAAACATCATAATGTATCACCACATTTCCATGTCTACTTCCTAGAATACAAAAGAAATTTTAGGAAAGTAATAGTTAAAACAAAAATCATGAAAATAATTAGGATATTTTGAGCGCTAGTAACAAAACTAAAGCAATGTGGAATACCGTAAAAAATTCGACCACATCATCGCGATATTTTTTAGAGATTGTTGTTTTAAATGATAATAAAAGAGAAGCAACTAATCCGAAAAAATTTGCGAATATCTTACACCAACTTTAATCTAGAATTGCGACTGATCTCACAAAGGGACTAAAACCACAAAATTCAACATCACACACTTCCAAAAAAACGGGGCGAAGACAGTTATTTCCTGAACTTCTTGTTTCTGAACAGGACAGTGAAATCCTGAGAATAGTCAGTAAACTTAAAAATAAATATTCATATGGTTTGGATCAATGTCCATATTGTTTATTAAAAACTTGTGCATCTTACATCACACACCCATTAACTGACATAGTTGTTTATGCACAGGAATATTTTTATATCATCTCAAAACAGCAAAAATTTAGCCACATTTGAAAAAAGAGAACAAAAATGAATCTCATAATTACCCCACAATTTCTCTTTTGTCAGTTTCCTGAAATTTATTAGAGAGGCTTTTTCTACATGTGAATGGAAACTTTTCACGGGAAAAACGAAGCGTTTATAGACCTGCTACACTGTTTTAGAAAATAAAATTCTATGGAAACGGACACTTTTACTTTTCTTAAAGGTTTTGCTTCATCAATAGACCAAAATTAAGCTCACATTGGAACATTTTTAAAAATTTCGAAAACTTTTAACGTTATTGACCATAACATCTTGCTCTCAAAATTACCTTCCTACGAAATTCGTCGTATTGCACTAGATTGAATAACATCGTACCTTACACACCGATCTCAAGTAGTGGCAATACCGTACTGACACGAAAGAACCATTATTTACTTATCTTTCCATTCCTTTGCCAATTGAACATGGGGTCCCACAAGGTTCGATCTTAGGTCGTATCCTCTTTCTGTGGTACGTAAACGATGTGCCCTCATCTATGAGAAATGGAAGAACAGTTCCGTTTGCCGATTACACAATAGTTCCTTGCAAAAAAGAAACAATAAATAGTACGATTTCACAAGTTTCAAATTGGTTTTGTACTTTCAAGTATTTAAACAATATGCCCTTGTCTAGAGGTGGGATTCAGGGGTGGCAAGGGGGGGGGGGCACTTGCCTCCCTCCCCCAATATTGGAACACTTTCTTTAACATTTTATTTCCAGAGTCTTGAAGTTTATATCATAAACGAGTTACTTTTTTCAGTATTTTGAGAAGAATTTTAAATAATATTTAAGTGCACAAAAATTATATTAATCTGAGCTAATAAGGTACATTAATAAATTGGTAAAACTTAGATCCATATTATAAAACGCGCGAAATAATGCTAAGCATTACTGTGAATATCCTGTATTAATAAATCATCTTTCAATTATATTGCTTTTAAACGTTATTTACTTAGAAATTTAATAGTTTCGTGCCTAAAATCACGAGTCATAACACTCGAATTAACATAATTATATTATGATTAAATAAACTCTCTCCATCTTAAATTACCTACCGTTCTTAAATATTTCAAATGCCAAAAGTAGACGCTTCTCACAAAACAACGTTTTGTGAGTCGGCGGTGCGATAAAAATCATGTTTTTTCGCATTCCTTGTAATCTACGGGAGTATAGTCGGGAAACTGAAAGTTTTAGGCCGTTGTCCATGTGGTTTAACGGGATTTTTAGCAGAGCTTCAACAGAAGAAATTTATCTACGCTGTGAAACGTACGGATTTAAATTATCCACCGACTAACTTTCCGACGATCTGGCAGTTCTAGGATGAACATACAGTGTTACAGATAAACTAGTGGTGATACAGAATCGCACAGACTTTCTCGTATTAAAGTTTTCTATTTTTTTCTCGGTATGGACTGACATCACGGTCTTGCCTCAATCTCTTGCCAGCTGCAATCTATTATCGCCCAAAGTACATTTTTTTCCATTTTCATAACTTTTTGCTTTCCTAATAGAACAACTAAAATATTACTTCAAGAATATTAACGAAGAGTAAAATCAAGTCCTAAATAAACATTTTCATTCAAAAATTTGAATACTTTTTAAAAAAAATGACGATTAAGCATTTCTGTTAATGCGAATTTTGATGGTGTGTCGAGGTGGCAAAACAACATAGCACATTCACATCAAACCAAATAGAATATTTAGTACACATTTATTACCAATTTATTATCCAAAAATTAAATTTATTACTTCTGCAATAAAAGTGATTGTCCTGGCGTGGTTCTCAAACTAGCACAACCAAATTTAAAATATGGGCACAATCGATTCAAACTAATAGGAATCTTTAGTACATATTTATTACTAATTTATTACTCCAAATATTAATTGATAAGCATTGCCACGTATTAAATAAATATTGTTAAAAACTAAATCGTAGTTGTCCCAACGAAATGTATAACTCATGCCGTTTACGGAAAAAATAACATTAAAAACAGTATAGATATGCAACCACACACGATATTCGCGTATAAAATTGGAGAGTACCAACGGTCACAAACCACTAAACCCCATTAAATAATTAAATACACATTCAATACTAATTTATTACGCCAAATATTAATTTATAAACATTGTCACGTATTAAATAAATATTGTTGAAAACGAAATCGTAGTTGTGCCAACATGCCAGAGATTCAAATTCGATTATAGAGAGAACTAACGAGCACAATTAAATAAAATGAACCTAATTTAACAGATGTTTGATACTAATTTATTACTCTAAAGAGAAATTTACAACTCTTGCTATTTACGAAATAAATCATTTTAAAACGTCATAGTTTTGCAACCATGTACGATATTCAAGTAGTAAATTGAAGAGTGCCAAGGGCCACAAACCATCAAAACCATATTCAATATTTAAATACATATTCAATACTAATTTATTACACTAAGAAACGTTTTGTAACCGTTGCCAGGTATTAAATAAACATTGTTAAAACTAAATCAAAGTTGCAATTATGCAAGAGCTATTTTCATTTTGGAGTAATAAATATGCACGAATGATTAGTATTCGAATTAGTATTAGTTCGAGTGGATTGTGCCCATTTTTTAAATTCCGTTGTGCTGGCGTACCTGTCAAGCTAGCACAACCACGTTTATTTCAGAAACGAAAGGAGTAATAAATGCACATTTTTGGTAATAAATTGGTAATAAATATTCCATTTGGTTTGATGTCATTGTGCTACGGTGGTTGCACCAGCTTGACACAACCGAAAATTGAAGCTCTTTTTCAAAGAAATCTATTGTTTTCGAAAAACTTCATTTGAAGTCATTAGAACATTAACACTCACTAATCCAATAATGTACACAAATCGATAGAAATGTACATATTAACGGCGTGAGATATATTTAAAAAAACATCTGGATAATTTTTGGAAAAAAACAACAACAAAAGAATGCATCAAAACGAACTTTACGTCATATTAAACAGTGCCATTACCACTATTCGTTCCAAGAGTTAGAAGAAAAAATTTGGAGCAATTTTTAGAAAATCGCGTTTGAGCGTTTCTGAAAACACAGAATTTTCAACACATTTTCACAGAAAACTGTTGAGTTTTGGAGAAACTTTATATAACATTAATTTAAAAACATGCACTCATAAAAAAATCGCGTAAAGAAATCGCCTCGAATATCAATATTACCGAACTGAGAGACAAGTCAAAAAAATTACATTTATGAAATTTTTGAAAAAACAAAAGAATAGACGAATATGGCGCTTATCTCATTGCATATGGTTCGTTTAGCACTAACCCTACCAAACATTTACAGAAAAAAATTGCCGTTTTAGGAAAAATCGCGTTTGAGCGTTTTTGTAATTTTTTGAAATTGCAAACATTTCACGCTCTATAGCACGAAAACTACTAAAATTTTCAAAAAATTCTTATAATCTTAATGAAATTTATGGGCAACAAATTTCATTCGAAGGAAAATCTGTCTCCTCAACTTTATAGTTGTAGGAAGACGCCGAAAAAAATTCAAACTTTCGCAATTTTCGAAAATGCAGAGTTAACCATGAAAATGGGACCTACGCCACCTTTATAAGTGTATTTAACTCCAAAGTGTATTCAATGAAAATTTCTATTAAGAACAAGGTTTTACTCTTCTTTAATATTCTTGAAGAAATCTTTCGGTCGTGCTATTAAGAAAGCAAAACTTTGAGAAAATGTCGAAAAAATATATTTTGGGCGACAATAGATGACAGCTGGCCAGGAAATGGAGAAAGAACTTAAAGCCAGACCACATCACGGAAATTAGAAAAATTTCTATGAGAAAGTCTGTGCCTTTCTGTAGCACCCTTAGTTCCATTATAATATATGATTTAATGTATTGTTTTGGTGCCATGTGTAAACTGAGAGAAAGACGAACCTGTTATCTCAACTGAATAATTTGTATTGTATTCAATGTTATTATACTATTCCACTTTGCAGTTATTATAAACGCGAATCTGTTGTTTTAATCATAATATCGGTTCCACCATTATAACAACCATTGTAACAAAATAGTTTCATGTTTTGGAAAACAGAAAAATTTTCATTAGAAATGCATAATAAACAGTAATATAAATGCACAGAACTCTTGAAGCCATTTTCAATGGTTATTTAAAGTCAATGTGATTTAAAGAGGGGAAAATAGTAAACATGTTGTTTTTCTTTAATACAGCTCAGCAATCTGGTGGTGCTACAGAATTGAATACACTTTCTCTTATTAGTTTTCTAATTTCTTTGGTCTGGACCACCTTTAAAATCTTGCCCCGTCCTATTGCCAGCTGCAATCTCTCGCCATCTAAAGCACATTTTAAATTTTTTTCCGTTTCCTCATAGTAGAACCGAAAAATTACTTTAATAACATTAAAGAAAAATAAAATTCGTCCCATAAGGAAATTTTTGTTGAAAACTTTGGAGCCGTTTTTAAGAAAATGGCGTTTGTTTTACTTTAAATCAGAAATTTAATCTTTCAAGTTTTCGAAAAATTTCATTTGAAGTAATTTGAAACTCACAAATGCAATAATGTATATAAATCGCTGGAATTATGGGTATTAAAGACGTAAATGATATTTTAACAAATTACATTTGCATAAGTTTTGCAAAAAAACCAAGAGAATACAGCAAAATGACTTTTATGTCATCCTAAACAGCGCATTTATCACTATGCGTACGAAGAGTTTGAACAAAAAAATGTGGATCCCTTTTTTAAGAACATTGCGTTAGAGCGTTTCTGAAAATGCCGAATTTCCAGCTCGTTTTCAAAGAAAACTGTCAAGTTTTCGGAAAACTTTATGACATCATTTAAAGCACATTTACCCGCAATATAATACTGTGATCAATTCTAATTAAAATATAAACGTGAGAGACAAGTTAAAAAATTACATTTTTGTAATTCAAAAAACAACAACAAAAGAATAGAGCAATATAGCGTTTATGGGGCTATAATCGAATAAGGTACATTTGTCACTACCCCTACAAAATATTTAATGAAAAATTTGGGAGCCCTTTTGGAGAAAATCTTGAGTTACTTTTACTTTTTCGTATACATACGCATATACGGAGTAATATGCGCAGTATAGAGAAAGTTATGTAATGCTAAAGGAAAATCGATTTCGAGATTTCAACAGCAATACACGTTTTGGGCTCCCCTGATACCGAAAATGTGATTTTTTTCAAAACGTCCGTCCGTCCGAGAACACTACCGTCCTAAACCGTCCGTCCGTCCGTCCTAAACTGCAGACTAAAGAAGTAATAATAAAAGGAGCCATAAACTAAAGAAGTATGATTCTTTACTCTATGCCCAAACCATAAGTAGGATTTTTTCAAAAATGAAGAAACCTTTGTCCATCCGGCTCTAGTTGAAACTCTGAAATTTTGACAAGCTTTTGGAAGGATAGAGTAAATTACACTTATAAAGGTGGCATAGGTCGGATTTACACGGTTAGCTCTGAATTTTCGGAATTTGCAGAAGTTTGAATTTTTTTCGGTATCTTCCTACAACTACAAAATTGAAGATAGCGATTTTTTCTTCAAATAAAATTTGTTTTGCATAAATAGTTTTTCATTACGTCCATGTAGATCTTTTAAACATTTTAGAAGTTCTTGCGCAATAGTGCGTGAAAGTTTCGCAATTTTAAAAAATGACAAAAACAAGATTTTCTCAAAAACGGCTCCAAATTGTTTCGTTATTTGTTTTGCTGGAGATAGTACCAAGCAAACTCTAAATGATGACATAAACGCCATATTGCCATAATCTTTCGCTTTTTAAAAAATTATCAAAATGTACTTTTTTGACTGGTCTACCGCGTTGCTAATATTTACATTGACGACCATTTCTTTACGTTACTGTACGTTTCTTTACGTACTTTACGTTTCTTTACGTTAGTGTTAGTATATGTCCTTTAAAGAATGTCATATAAAGTTTCTCGAAAACTCAACCGTTTTTTCTTGAAATTAGCTCAAAGTATCACGTTTTCGAAAACCCTCAAATGCCGCTTTCTAAAAAATGTCTCTAATTTTTTTCTTCAGACCTTTCCAATGGATAGTGGTAGTGACTCAGTTTAATATGATATAAAGTTCATTTCGGCGTGGTCTTTTGTTATTTCAAAAATTACACAAATGTAATTTTTTAACTTATGTCTTACGCCACTAATATGCGCATTTCCATCGATTTGTATACATCATTTTATTTGTGAGTGAAAAAGCTTCAAATGGCTTTAAATGAAGTTTTTAGAACACTAAATAGATTCCTGTGATAAAGAGTTTCAGATTTCGCATTTACAGTAATGCTTAATCGCCATTTTCTTACAAAGGCATCAAGTTTTTCAATGAAAATTTCTGTTAATCTTGTATCGAAAAGTTTGTTTGCTTGCACTTCCTAATCTAGAGGAAGAGATAACGTAACGCATTATCCGAATTTCATTCCAATAATTTGTAGATTTAGTACATGTACTCGCATTCGAATATTATAGAATGAAAACATCAAATGAACAATTTTAGAAAGATTATCCTGAATTCTTGAATGATAAATTCAAACGAAAATATTAACTTAAAGTTTATATACGTTCATTTAGTTCTATAATTGTATAAATAACGTAGCATTTCGTGATTTGTGATATTTCAACACACAATACTAAATATTTCTTTATTTTAAAACCTTAACATTCCATTCATCCAATCCAATACAGTTTCCAGCAAACAGCAAATAGTATGTTTCCTATTTTTATGATAATGATTAAAAAAGAGGAAAAAATAATTTCCGACTCTCGGTTTTAATAGGAGCATTAGAAAAATAAGTAATAATTCAGCTATTCGGTCTCTCAACATCCCTTTGATAGAAAAGCAGAATCTAAAGGAAGAGTGTCTCCCGATGTTCTAGAGCCGAAAACCGGGAATAAAAAATTTTGCAACAATTTATAATTTTTTCAATAAATTCGAAATATGCGTTAGAACGGTTGGGAAAGCTCCGCAAATCGTCCCTGAAATGAACATCTGAAAATTGCAGTTTGATAGGAGTTACAAATCGATTGCTAAAAGTTAGAATAATTGTTGCTAAAATGATAAATATTTACTGAGCAATTGACAGTAATTCTGGACAGAAACCCCGCTCAGAAATATTTTTTCGTCGTGGCGTACGCTCAGAAAATGCTCTCCTTCGGCAGGGAAATATGATGATATTTCCGCTTCATACGTAAACTAACTACTCCCTCCCCATGAGACAGAGTCCTTTCTCCTGAGTAAAGTCGGCGCCGTGGCGTAAATTTAAGTGTAGTGTAAATAGTGCAGTGAAAAGAAGTGGTATGAATGAGTGAGTAAATGTGTTTGTACATATAGATTAAGAATGAATGAGTGAGTGAATGATACAAAAAGAAGAAGAAACATGAACAATCAAATGAACTTTTAACTCTCCATAGAAATTATGTTTTATAAAACCTCAATCGCCCAAAGAGGCATTGTATATAGTTTTAGTTAATTAGAATAGTTAGTAATTTTAAGATAAAATCCCTCCCTGCAGCTCCATAAGCAGCAATGCTGGAGTCTTCTGTCAGCTTCTGTCATTTATTAAATGAATAAACTCCCGCCTCACCAGGGTTACTGGCGAGGGGAAAATGAAAAAAGAGTCCTTTCTACACCTTGGGATGTTGCACCAATCACAGACCACAGTGGTTCTACCTGCCAGCAATTGGTCAACGCGTCCCTCCCCCTGCCCTCCCCGTGGCCACGGGATGTCAAAGTTGGTCGGCGCGGTTGGGAAGATATTTGCCGGTAAATGTTTGTTAGGGTGACTGTATATATAACAAAATTAAACACTAAACTAAGTTCATTACGTTACGCTACACTAAATTATGTTGATTATCTGAGAATTGTTTAATTCTGTCACCCTTCATGCAGCACGTTGCTTGTACTTCGCAAGTGCATTTTCCCGCCTGAGGTATGGCATAATATTCTGAGGAAGCTTATTCTATAGTAGCCAGGTCTCTAGATGAAAAAGAAAATTATTCGGGTAATGAAAAAATGCTATCCACTTGTTTCCTACAAGCGTCTCTTCATGAAGCATGGAATCGTACTATTGTCTTGCCTATTTATTTACAATCTGCATTTTTTATCAAAACTGTCTTACTTAACCGTGGGAAAATATTTTCATGCAATAATGATATTTATAATTATAACACACGATATCACGTATAGATATCACGTCCATCAAGTGTCAATAACAACAGCTCCCTAAGAGAAATCCACATACAATACACGTACGTTACTATTTAAAACGTTAAAACTCTTATTGCTAGGTCAAGGATCATCAGATTCCTGCTGTTTGGAAGCCAAAACGACTATGTCGGTTTCGTTTTGTCGTACTCTTGTGGCTTTTAAAAAGCAGGAAACTGATAATGATGGATAAGCTATCGAAAGTTGCTCTTTTAATAAATCATATTATTGGCGAAGACAACACCTACAATTATTTCATTTTAAATGCCAACGACAAATCACCGCTAAACCAAAGAAAAAGTGGATAAATCTCGTTCCTATGCGTAGTAAATTACTTCCTCAAACACGTTGTGTTGTCACAATTCATGTTCTATGGGTCCTTTATACCGAAAATCAATTGACCGAAAAATGTCTGTCTGTCCGTCTGCCTGTCATCAACGATAGTGCCTAAAACGTGCAGGCGATTGTCTTCAAAACAGATATTAGCAGATAGATTTGAACGAACTTGACTCTCTGTGAGTTTGAAATTTATATTTTTATTTTCGAGATACATTATATAAAGCCTCAACATTTTCAAAATTTTCATAAAATGGGCTCCGAGTTTTTTTGAATAAACTGTGTCCACGGATATCTCAAATTTCACTCAAGACAATGGTGCAGGTCTGATTTTCGTTGAAATGTGGTTTCTTTAAAACGCAGAAATATATTTTTTTCGGCGTCTTCCAACAACTATAAGAATCAAGGCACACATTGTTCCTTAATGAAATCTGTTGGCCAAAGACAAATCTTGTACTAAAGTCAAGTATACTTTTTTGAAAATATGAATAGTTATGTGCGTGAATTGCAGGCAAATATTATTTATTATTTATTTATTTACTTATTAATCAGACAATCGCCCAATATAAAATTATTACATTTCCCTTTAAAAATTTACATTCCGTTACATCATTTTTAAATCGTAACTTTCATTAATGTTTACTTTTTAAACAATTGTTTAAACAATAGAGAGCTCCAATTTTTTTCTTTAAATGATCTCCTCGTATGTATCAAAGAACGGTAAAAAATGGTGATCAATTTTTGGCGAACTCTGATTATTTTCAAAAATTGTAAAAGTATAATATTGAAGAAAAAGATTTTTCTCTTAGTGAATATCTCTTCTAAAAACTTAGATCTTTTAAAAAATCATGTACAATTTTTGGAATTATCTAGTCGTTTTCCGTAATTTCTGTTGGAACCAAATTCGTACAGGAATAATGAAAATATGTTTCAAAATAGAGAATATAAATACTGTGGAGTTAACTGGTTATTTCATATTTATTTGTAGATCATCGGTTTTAAGACAAAAAAGTGAGGTAACTGATTTTGATTTTTTACATTTAGTTGGCACATAAAGCGTTGTGTCTCTCTTGAGAATCGAGTATCCTTACTTTGTAATTCTGGTCCCAAGCCCGGATGAAATATCAGAGTCCCTGGTCAGTAAAAAAAAGATCAGAGAATTGGAAAGAGCACATGTTGTACATTAATCAATGAAATAACACGTGCTATTTGGAAAGCTCTCCATGGGAAGTATGTCAAAGTTCCTACACAAGAGGACTATGAAAAAACGGCATATGATTTTAGAGACTTGTGGGATATGACTAATTGCATTGGTGCCATAGATGGCAAACATATTGTTATTCAATGTACTCACAATTCAGGATCACAGTTCTTCAATTACAAGAAGGACTTCAGCATAGTTCTGATGGTAGTGAGTGATGCAAATTATTGCTTCACACATGTGAACATAGGTGCATTTGGAGCAGAAAGTGATGGAGGTATATTTAGGCGGTCAGAAATTGGACAGAGACTTGACAGTGGTATGCTCCCTTTGTCATCTCCTACCCCACTTCCACATTCCGAAGTAGTGGTGCCTCATTATCTAGTTGGAGATGAAGCTTTTCCTCTAAAGAAAAACCTAATGAGGCCATTTTCAAGAGCCAGCTTAAATAGAAGTGAAAATAAAGTTTTCAATTATGGCCTGGCACGAGCAAGGAGAATAATTGAAAATGCATTCGACATCATGGTCTCTCGATGGAGAATATTCCATCGTGTAATAAATGCCAAGTCTGAAAACGTGGACAACATTGTGAAGGCAACAGTGTGCTTGCACAATTATTTAAAACTATCTGAAAAGCATGCTCTGCAAAAACCTTATTGCTCAGTATCATTCACTGATAGAGAGTGTGAAGGACTGATTCAGGATGGTGATTGGAGGAGGAATGTTCCTAAAGGAGGTGGCGCACTTTGCCTCCACAGCTAAGACTTGGGGCAAGTAATGCTGCACTTGAAGCCACAGAAGTGCGTGAGGCTTTAAGTAAATTCTTTGTTTCACCAGAAGGTTGTATTGAAAAGCAAGAGTACTACATGAGGAGGTTAGGTGCACTGTAAACAGAAACCAATATATAAAAGCAAAATAAAACAATTTCTTGCCTAATTATATCTTTCATTTTGTGACCATTCGAATGTTCAACAAACGAATTTGGCGCCGCCGCTGCAGCTATGACGACACCAGTTTATTCCATGAAGGAGGGGTGTATCGGAGGTAGGGAGGGGGTTCTCCCCAACCGTCGTTTGAGACATCACTAGGCAGGAGGGCGAGAGTAAAACGTTATTGTTGTATGGGAGACGGCGTAGAAGGAGGTTATCTTAAGAAAAAAGGTATTAGTACTCTACGTTTTGTTAATTCAATAGAGATTGTGATCAGTGCTTTGGTTAATAGAATGCATTGTGTTAGAAAATACAGTTTCTGTTAAATAGTATCAAACATTCAATAGACTCGTTTAAAAGAAGACAGATTGCAAGAAGTTTTGTAAATAGAGCCCAACATTTACAAATTGTTTCCGCTTTTGCAATGGCACGTGGAACATGTGGTCTGTAATAGTGTGCGTAACGAATCACAGTTCCTTCTGGACAAAACGAGAGTATTACAGAATACTATTGTATTTACTATGTGACTATTAAGTATTGCAAATTAGGCATTGAGTAAAATTCAGAGTATTATGGAATGAGACATTCATATTTATGCTTCATCTTTGCTTGTATAATTCTCTTAAACAGTGCAAGACTAGATCATTTATCCTATTATACTGATTATGTAAAAGTTTAATATGACAAAAGAGTCATAATGGGTTACATTTCTGTATGTATTTCAGCCTAACATTTAAACACTTATAAATTTTCAAGAATGTGTTCATGTTGATCTCAGAGGGGATTACATGTGTTTGTCATGTGGATTTTATTTTCTGATTTAAAAGTCTTTGTGTTGTTAACATTGAAACAGAACAGTATTCTGAAGAGGCATTCACTTGTTCCGTTTAGATCTTCAAGGTGGGATGTATTTTAAGAGTCACTTAAGAAAAATAATCTGCAATTAATTCTGCACCTAAAGAAAATAATAATTCAGTTAGTGTTTTTATACTTATACACCAGTTAGTTAGAGCAATTAGGAATGTGATAATATTGAGTGAATATTACTTTACTATCATATCATTCTTTATTTTCTTTTGAAATCTGATTAGTGCTAGTGTTCAATTCTTGCTTTAGTCGAAAAGAAACTAGCAAATGGACAAATGATTGTCTCCAGAAGAAAACAAAGCTTTGTTTAAATTTGAGTGAAACTTGTTTGTGTTGTTTTGGGGATATGTGTTTTTTTATCGTGTAATGTTTGTGTTTTTTTATCATTGTTTGTGGACTGACATTCTGTATTTTGGTAAATGTTAAAAAAAGTCCCATTATAAATGTTCTGTGACTCTGACTTTGTGTTTTTTTTTTTCAAAATCTTAATTGATAAAGAGCCCCGAATCCATGAATATTTAATAGACAACCTGAGGAGAGGTTACAATTTATTGCATTGCTCTCCTCCTAGCATTTAATAACAATGAAGTTATTGATTCCATTGCTTCCAATTTATCATTTTCTGGCAGCAGAACTAGGGTGTCCTCCACAAAGTTGGAGAACGACCTTTCCATACTGTTGGTTGTTTTTTTTTCAACATTTCTGTGACACTGGTCGTGTCGTTTGCCACTAACCGCAGCTGTTCAGAAACATTGATATCGTCACTTGCCATTCGGAACCTCTTTCTGGTAGCCTGAATTGCAGGTTGCTCCTCTTCTGCTTCAAGCTCAGGCTCAGGCTCCTCAATGATGCTTTCAAAAGCATCAAAGCTTGCTAGGGACATGATCTCGGTCCCAGGGAGAGCCATGTCCCCAGCAGATGAGGTTGATGTACTTGCATCAGGATGCACTATAGATAGATAGATATTTATTAATTCTGCAGGTAGGTTTATACAACCTGGAGGCAGAACACTACAATTTACAGATTATATAGGAATATTAATACAATATAACTTTAAATTATTTTGACACAATAATAATAATAATAATAATAATAATAATAATAATAATAATAATAATAATAATAATAATAATAATAATAATACCAGGATTCTTCTAGAATTACATACTGTTGATTTTTATTGTTGTCATGCTTTGATGTATTGTATCTGTACGACTACAATCTATGTACCAGTGAACTGTGAATGAATAATAATAATAATAATAATAATAATAATAATAATAATAATAATAATAATAATAATAATAATACCAGGATTATCTGACAGGAAGTTGCTGTAGGTCTTCCTCGGTCGTATATGATCGTCCAGGAACGCCATGTATTTGACCATCGGCCAGACCACCTTCTTCGAAGATCCTGAGCCACTCCTGGTACCAGTCTCCAGTTGTTTTTTTTCTCGGGAATACCTCTCCCGGAGAGATTTAAATCTCGTCTGGCACGTTGCAACTAAAAAAGGGGGGGGGGAATATTAAAAATATTTCTAACATACCATCTCATTATTAAAATCACTGAATAATTATTGCATGTTATTACTAGTGTGATTCATAACCTCATAGGAAATACTTTCAACACCAAAAAAGTATCTCTAGGGAGAATGTGTTTTTGGTTAGGGAGATTTCTTGAAATTGCATTCTCACACACTTAATTTCAAGGAATGATACAAATCATATCACCAGACTCAGAGTAGCAATAATTTAACAAGAATGAATTTTAAAATTGTCTTCCATAATTTTACTTTAATAATGTTTTTATATAAACAATTCTATACATTTTTATGTATGTAATTGTTTCAAACAAAATCACTATTTTTATTTTTAGTTAATTTTTTTAAAATTATTTTTATGGAAAAATGGCTTTGTTTCGGAGAAGAGTACTTCACTGTATAATTTTGCAAAAGGACTGATTTGGGCTTTATGCAATTTATATTTTTCAATATTTGAGGTACACCATTATCATAAAAATACAAAATATATTCCATCTATACATTTTATAAATACCACACTGATTATTACAAACATGTATGTTGCAAAAATGTATTTTTTGTGTACTTACCATCACTATTCAGACTTGATGCTATTTGCCTCCATATACTGTCTTTGTGTTCAGTGTCTTTATAAAATTGATTTCTTTTATCGTACAAAATTGGATTCTTCTGTACCATGCTGCACAAAACTTCATCAAATGAACTCA
The DNA here is from genome assembly GCA_011170035.1 of Teleogryllus occipitalis. Classification (NCBI taxonomy): domain Eukaryota; kingdom Metazoa; phylum Arthropoda; class Insecta; order Orthoptera; family Gryllidae; genus Teleogryllus; species Teleogryllus occipitalis. The sequence goes on along the minus strand of BLKR01003505.1, from coordinate 23,828 downwards.
TACTCGAAACAGATAAAACTAAACTATTTCTAATTTATGAATAAAAAAATGAAATTTAAGAATGAAAATAAAACTAAATAATAAAAAAACCTAAACTACGATAATATCCTAAGCTAAAAACGCGACAAAACTGACAAAACCAACAAATACGACAAACACAACCACGCAGCACACGAATCGACACGAATAGTTCGCCTATCGACTTCGAGTTAACGAACTGTGATTGGCTCATTCCTTATGTCTGACATAAGCATAAGCGCAGAAGCTTGAAGCTTGCAAGCTCTTAAGTTAACGTCTTACGTGTTATGCTTATGCGAACGCATTGTGAATGAATCCACTTGTAGACGTAGTCCTAACTTTTATGTTAACGCCATGCTTATGCTTATGTTTGCATTGTGAATGGGCCTTAAGTTCAGCAGCAACGGAAGGACGCATCGGCTTAGAGTTAGTGATGTGCGTCTACGCATTATTAACCTTAGTCTATGTCTACACGTAAACAACACGTAGCCTACGTATTCTGCGTAGACGAAGGTAATCAACGTAGACAACGGTAATCTATCTTAGTGGTGCAGGGGCGAATCTACGATGGCCATGTTCCACCCCCAAAGCAAAAATGTATTTATACTCCATTTACACTCAATTTATACTGAATATTTAAACTCAATTGATCAAAAGCAATACTACAAATTGATTGGATCACATTCAAAGGAGTTTCACCATTATGAATAAACGTTAAGCTGACAAGCATAATATAGTTTCAAATGCAATTTTAATGTACACAATCGAATGAAACCTTCCTTAGAATGATTTCCAATGATTAATTGTCAATATTTGGTTTGTAAACTTCTCTGTGATTGGTCGAGAACCTGTAACATAATGAAATCTGTATTGTAATGAGTGTCATTATGCAATTGGTTGCAACCATTATATGACCACATCACGCAATGGAAGTAGAAAAATAAAATTATTAATATTACATTTCAACATGCTTCTACTATTACTACTTATTATAACCTTTTTTGGGTTATTTGAAATGAAAAAATAGTCTACATGTAGTCTACATGACTCTTTAGAGTAGACTACGTAGACAATGTAATCTCTGTAGATTACGTGTAGAAAACACGCGTGGACGTAAAATTATAGTCTACGGCACAACTCTGCAATTTTTGCGCTTGGAATTGCCGTCAATTTGCATTTCACCTTGATAGAATGCTCAGTAAATAACATATTAAATGCACAAGAACACTGTATTATTCCACATTAACGAAAGTATCGTTCGCAAAGACGTATGCATTCGCTAGTTCAAAGCTTTCTGCACTTCTCAATTTACGTTTAGAATTGTGTTCTGGAATTTATAAATTTCTTATTAGTGAATTTATTAATGTTTAAGTTAGTAAAGGCAAATTTCAGAACATCAATTTAAACGTACATCCCGAATTCCAAAAATCCATGGCGCAGCGAGGCACTCAGAATATTAAATCATTCGTAGCCTAGCTGTGGCCTGCGCGGACCGTAGCTTCCGTGGCTTATCGCTGATCAGTTTTCAGATAAGCTGATTGTCGGGCTAGGCTGACCGTTCAGTGGACTAGTGTTGTGATTCTCATATTGCAGTGCTGCGAAAGTTCTATTTATCAGTGCTATTCAAAATGAAACCAGTGTTATTCAAAATGTTCACTGGGGATAGCGGACGCCCCTGCGGCGATGTGCCCGCGTGGGTGTCAAACATTGCAAAATACACTGGCGGAAAAAAGTATTGCAACACCTAGACTGCATTATACAATTTATTCCTCCGTACAGATACAGCACATACGGACAGAATGCTACACATGATACATGGGCAGAGCCATGTGAGACTCACACGTCCAGCAATAGAGAGAACCATGGACCGGAAACGCCACATCAATACTGCGTGTACCCGCCGTGGGCAGCACGACAAGCCCTGATGCGCGCTGACATCGTATAGGTGGCGAATAGTGTCCTGCGGTACATTGTTCCAACTGTGCTTGCTGCTCAGGCTCACGCAGTGCAGGCACAGTTGTTGGGGGAGTCGGGGGTTGGGGGACCAGAACCTGTACAGTGTCATCAATGTCAAGCTTACTGGCACCCTAAAAAGAACTGTGGTTATGCCCCACGCTCCGGATGTGTTCAGGCCTACGTCTCACAACTCACTGTACAAACGATGTGATAAAGTGTGCACTTTGCGAAAAGGGGCTCATCATGCATCCAGTCGTGAATGCGAATCGTATCAAAAAATGCTAACCAGAAGAGCACTTCCCACCCACTACCCCACCTAACATCAAACCCTAACACATGCAACAACTCATTTCATGAAATTCAGCACCCGCACTGAAATAACCTCCTTCACACACACATTCCTCCCCCACGCCTCCCCACCCCAACCCAAAAACCGCAAGTACACTCCAAACGACCAACCATACCAACCAAATTTACGCCGATCATGTTAAGATTTTTTAAAACCTATGTATTAACCAAATTATCCTTACCCATCCCAAATCACACCATTGACCTCTCAACAAATACATTTTCTTACTAACCTTATAAATCAAATTCTCCCGGCCTTCACAAACTCATATCTTCAATCTTTGACATCGTACTATTCTCAAAGGAATGTCTGTAGTTTCCACCACCATCTACTCCGTATACTATCGTGGAATGCAAATGAATTACAACCTAATAATCATTCACTAGCACACTTTCTACACATCAATGTAGCTTACATTCAAGAAACACACCTGAGTCCCTCGATGAAGATTTACATTCCAAGATATGAATTACATCGCTATCACCGCCCAAGATAAAAGACGCACTGAAGGAGTTGATATTTGTTAAAAATCATATATTACACCACGTACAATCGTAAACCAAAATCTTCAAAAATATAAGAGTAGTCATACAAAAGAACACACATCCTGCACTGAAAATAATAACGATTTACAAACCAAATATCCCGTATATGCCAGATGATGTTGACACTACATACTTCCAACGAATCAACCCTCATTGTGGGTGACTGGAACGCGAAACGTGTTGTTTTGGGCAGCAGACTGAATTCTCTCACTGGGATATCTGTTCTAAATGATATACGAAGGCTAAATCTAACAGTTCATGGACCAAAAACCCCATCTGATCTTTATTGTCCAACAGTTCAGGTCGACGTTCTTGACTTCAGCTCTCAAGAGACATCAGTTGTAATATTCAGGTGGACACACACATATCTCTTCAATCAGATTATCCCCCAATCATATTCTCTCCCGATAAATCACCCGCGAGATCCTTCCCACCCACCCTTATAATCTCCAAAAGGCAAACTGGCCATATTACCAACTTCTTGTCGCAACTCCTGCTTCCACGACCATCACTCAAAACCAGACAAGAAATACACCAAGCAATCAATGTACTCAATTAGATACAATTAGATAGCTTTCACCACCCCCTCAACAACACCCTACTTTCCTCTCGCTCTCACACTGCCCATTCTACAAAAAATAATGCATCACAAACGACATATAAGAAATAACTGGCAGAAGCATCGATCTCCATGTCTTAAATCGTACCTGAACTTACTCACCAAAATTGTGAAAACCTCTTAGCCATCACTCATGCTCAAAAGTTACACTTCCAAACACAAACGGCAAAACCATCAGACCACTCCTTACGGCGTATCCTGAATACGCCTATCAATATACTCCCCTCACCACTTCATCGGGCACAGCATCATCACAATCTGAAAAATGCGAAGTGGTAGGGAAATATTTTGCTACATCATTCACACCCCACCCCACCAACAACCCAGAACATGACAATTTCATGTCAGAATAAATCTTAAAACCAAGGATGGCAGCAAAAACGAAACTAAGCGAAATTAAGCATTTCGTTACTGTTTCTTGGGCACAGAAACTAAAGTACGTTACGAAACTAAAATATGAAACGCGGCGAAGAAATTTATTGACTAGTAACGAAACTGCCTCTGTAACGAAACTGTACTGCACCTGGAAATTTAGTTTCCTTACAGGAAGGAAGCTATATCATCATGACAGTTTAGTTTCTATTCACGAGTTTTATTCAAGATTCACTTTCGTTATATACAATTCATGACGTCAAAAAAAGGTTTAGTTTCGCTCCCAGTAACATAAGTTGCAAGTTGTGTTTTGGCGACTATAAATATTGAGACCTTCCGTGACCTCACTGCGGTGGTTACTCGTTTGCCACGCCTCTGCTATCAGCCCCACGGTGAAAAAAAATTAATTTAATATTAATTTAATATAATATTATTTACTTAATATAATAATATTATTTATTTAATATTGATTGATTGATTTTTTCGTGTTTCCGGGCGCGTCAACTGCTTTGGTCATTAGTCCCGTTAGTGTAGTGCGTGTTTTTCTCTCGGCAGATGGCGGTAATCTTCCCTCGCTGGATGGAGAGATCCGGCACCGACCTACCGTCGGCTAGTGGGGTTTCCCCTAACCAGGACTCTCCCACCAGCGGGTCACCGTCCCAGCCGGGACAAGCTCTAAGCTCCCGACCGGTCTCCCGGAATATGTGGTATTGAAGTGCATTTTAGTGTAAGTGAGTGTGTAAATGGAGAGGATAGGACAAGGAAGAGGAAGGACAGATCGCACGCTGTCCGTGGCCCGTTTAGTAGGGTACTGCTCCGGCATATGCTGGAGCAGTACTAGTATGAATAAACGTCTCCGTATATGAAGGTGGTTGATGTATTCCGTTTAAACAATTGACCCTCATTCACGCTCACCGTGAACGTGAATTTTGTCTTTTATTAAGAAAATACAAAGTCAAACTAGTGCTTGAAGTAGTGAGCTCTTCATATTTACATTTAACCCTTGCATTATTTTTTATTTGTACTTTAATTAATTATTTTTCATCACATTTATTTACTAGTTTTAATTAACGGAAAATTTTTTAAAAAATCAGAAGTAAATATTGCTTAAAAATTCAAAATTTTTGTTTGCTCCTCCAAAAGAATGTGCTATATTTTACGATTTAAAAAAATTACTTATTTTTCAAATGTTTATGTGACAAAAGAAGTGTCAAGTAAGTCAATTAAATAAGTATCATTCGTATTTTAGTTTTATTATTTTGCTAAAAACGTTTCGTTTCTTATATACAGAAATAGAGTGTGTTACCAGAAAGTACTGATTCACGGCACCATTAGATTACCATCACTTCATCTCGTTATCTTATCGCGTTTACCGCCTAACAATACCTAAGGTGACATAAACGCATCATTTACATCACGTGTAATATAAAATAGTTCATAAATAAAATCGTTAGAGTGCATTTATGACCTGAAAAAAATTATGTTACAGCTGAGTTACACTATAATAAAGGGTGAGAGATTAAAAAAAATAATTATTACGTTGCCGGAGTTTTTGTAATTAAAAATGATGTATATAAAAGCAACCTTTTACTATTCTGACTGGATTGTAACTGACAATTAGGAGCTCGTATGTTGTTCTGATGTCGAAGTCATGACGTCATGGGATTTGCTGATGGTAGTCTCAGGAGCAAGGGTAGGGGATACTGAAACGAGGTGAGTTTCCCACAGATTATCGAGATCTGAAGGTCATCTGTCAAATAAATCCAACAGTTAGTTTTCCTCCTCGCGTCCCCCTTCACCCCGTGGGACACACAAGCCCCTCAGAGAGCCTCAGGGCCCAAGAGTGGGTCTACTCTTCACATAAATAATTAAAAATATTAACCGTTTCTTAACTTACTTTCCCAGTCTCAATTCTCTCTAATTTTTATAAAACTCTAATGTTCAGCTCTTATTGTTGTCATGCATTGTCAATATTTAACGAACTTTCACTGTTAGGCTCAACATACTATATCGACTGAATTCATAAGAGATATGGAAAATATATGAACTTTTATTCAAATATGTGCAAAAACCTGCCACCTATCGAAGTGCATAAATCGCCACGCGCCGTCGTCTTACAGCTGTAGTCTTTTAAGTCGCGCCGGCGGAACCAGCCCCCCTCTTTATTTGAGGTATCTCTTCTGGAATCCATACGAAACAATAGTGATTCAAATGTCATGTCAAACTGTGTATCCAGCATGATGAGTATTTCGAGTAAGAATTGACTAAGAGCCAGGAATCAATTTAAAAATTATGCAATTATCAATAGAGGGTAGACGAAAATGTACAGATAATTACTTGAGTTTACGTAGTTCTGAAACAAAATAGCACGTACAGAAATGTAATATGGGGTCCAAATCCTTTGAATGGACCTCTCCCGACTTTCGCTTCTTGTCCTCCAACAATTATTAATAACGAAACTAAATAAAGAAATAACGTTTCTTACCCAATGCAAAGAAATTCACTTTCGTTTAGTTTCAGCAAAGAAACGAAACGAAACTATCTTAAGTGATCTGTTCTTTCTGTAACGAAACCAAATTCGCGCAGACTTTCGTTTTGTTACTTGTAACGAAACTAAACTCACGGAAAAATAATTTTGTTACAGCGGCGCAGAAACGAAACGTATAGTTTCATTTCTGTTGCGATCCTTGCTTAAAACCAATAATAACAGTACCAGAATATCCAAGTTTCTCTGTTAGAAATTATTATATTTCTCTGTCAGACCCCAAAGTAGCCAACGATTTCCACCAAATCTCAGCGTACTTACTCAAACGCTTTCCCCTAAAAGACATTGTACACATTACAGCAATATTCAGTGCAGCCCTGAGACTGTCACATTTCCCCACATTAATGGAAATACGCACATATCATCCCCATGCCCAAGCCACGAAAACTAAATTACGAATCAGCAATCTACCGTCCAATCAGTCTCCGGTTCTCTATGGAAAAATAATTGAAAATCCATCCTCACCAGAATTAATACTCACCTCACCACACTAAGGGCCAGTTTCACCCATGCTTGTTAACACGCTAACTAGACGTTAGGAGATTTTACGGTCCGTTATAGAAAATACGCGTTTCACCAAACTTCAACGCTTGTTAACTTTCCGTTAAAGTTAACACACGGTCTCAGCTCCGTTAGCAGCAGTTAACGCCTGGTTAAGCTGATTGCAGCGCAGCGTAGTTCAGTTCAGTTCGAACACACAGCAGAGAAAAATGGAGAAAGCTCTGCAATATATATTGGAAGACGACGATATTTTAGAAAACCTGGAAACGTCTGTGCGCCCGCGTGTATTCAGGGACTTTTCAATCAGTTTCAGGCGTACCAAACAATCGACACTAGAAATCCTGGAATTGATTGAGCAGGATTCGGAGTTTTCATCAAACAGGTCCGAAAATATTACATGTAATAGTTACATACCATTTATCACAACCAAATCATATAAGTAACTGTTCTGCATGCACATTGAAAACTATCTTATTATATAACCTTCATGAATGCAAATTAGGTTATGAATGGTTTCGTTCATTACGTACATTATACATGAAATTGTGTCACTATTCATTCTTATGAGAAGACAGGCTACAGTTTTCTTCAGACACAAGTCATTCCAAAAATTTTAGAAGCTAAATCACAAAATCATAAAGTTCAAAGTATGATATAAATTAATTATATAATATTATAATTAATTTCATCATTTATTAAAAAATAAGAACGCATTATTAGAAGTTTGTTTCAATTTATATTCTTTACCAGAAACGAGTCAATCGCACCAATTAACCAGTTAATTATGACTACGTTATTATGCAACTGGCAGCTACCAGCAGGTCAGGGGTAACTATATTGGGGGCCAGCAAATCTACGGCTAACCGTTTTGTCCATAGAGTTTGCTGCGCTTTGGTTAGATTGTTGTTTTAGTCACTGTAAGCAGAGTAAACATACTCATCACTGAGTTTCCATTTCACGGCCTGCTAAAAACAAATACTTACGCATTTTGTACACCCATTTAAGTTAACTGGCGATTAGCTAATCGAAGCAGCAGACACGTTGGTGAAACGGAACAAATCTTAACGAGGACGTTAATTTTAACGACTCGTTTACTAACGTCACGTTAGATGTATGTTGGTGAAACTGGGCCTAAATACATTACCACATCATCAGTTTGGCTTCCAACCTCATCTTTCGACATACCACCAAATATTGTGATTGACAGAGGATATTACCATGAAGGTTTCCATGACTCAGACTCTCAACACCACATCCCATCATATAAGGAGTTTCATAGGGTTCGAACATTCCCCAACCCTATTCAATATCTACAAAGCCAACCTATCCGCCACACCAACATCCTTTGCCACCTTTGCATATGAGTAATCAATCCACAAACCGAGACATAGAAACAGCAATAGATCTAAAAAATTATCTCACTGGATTTTCCTATTGGGCACAAAAACGGCATATTCAGATAAATCAATCAAGGGTCAAGGAAAAATATTAACATTTCGAAGACCCTGGACTCGCCTATCTCCTACTCGCCACACTCGCCTATCAAAACCATAACATAGGAAGGATTTCTGCGAACGTCACGGCAAAATACCGATGAATATTGCTCGACAGACGTCTCACATGGTGATCACATATCGTGCACAGAATTGCACTAGCCCCTAGAAGAACACATCAGTTATACCCCTTAGTTAAGAGATCATCTCTACTTCAATTATACTCATCCATCTGAACCAAACAAAGAAACGACCAATATGTTATGCATCTCCAGTCTGGGTCGTAGCATGTAAAACCAATATTCACAAAATCCAAACGTTTCAAAATAAATACCTAAGAATAATCTCAAAAGCACCCTGGTCTATCCCAGACTCTCAACTCCATCGTGAACTCCATCTACCCCAATCACTGTCCATTTCTCCTTTACCCGCTATACAAAAACATTAACTGTATCAACTCGTTTATGGCTGCTCAGAGCCACAGACCAAGCAAGAATACATTTCAAACAAAAAGAATATAAAAAGTTAATGTGTTGGCGATGAATAATCATCTGGAGGTTGGCGATGAATGATACGATTACTGATACATGTAACGATTACTGAAATTTTTCCTTTTATTACAGAAGCTTTTTTTAAATTTTGTTGCGTCTACTTTGACGCAATGCGTCTCCAAGCCCCTTGGGGGGTGAGCGCTTTGCGCTTCTCAGAGTAATCTTCCCATTACTAACAGCGCTTGTTTTTTGGAGTAATCCTCCGTTAAAATTGTCTGTCGCGTCTCGCCGCAGTCGGTTGTCAAGGGGACCGCCAGGTAGCATCTCCGCGTACGCGCCTCCCACCGCGCGCTCCTGCGTCACTACCCAACGGCCAGAATTAGGAAGGAATAAGGATAAAGGTAGGGTTCAGAACACTTCACAGGGGTTGGACTAGCCCTTGTGAAGCAGCCGAACTCGTTTTGTTGGAACAAATTTTACATGAGATTCGACGAGAATCGAACCCGGATCTCAGTGGTGAAAGGCTTTGCAATGAGCCACGACTCCAACCCTTCGTGACATTTATGTATTAAATTACCAATTTCGTAAGTGTAGCAGTGTTACTTTATTCTTGTTTATAATATGTGTTCGAAATGACCACCCGCACCATCTATGCACCTCCGGGCGCGCCGCAAGAGCGATCCACGCACACGCAACAGGGGCGCTTTGAACGACGTCCGATGCGCAGACTACTCTCTCCTACAACTCATGTGAAGTTTCCACTAGAGTAAAGTGCAGGATGCTTTTCGAGTGTCCCCAGAACAAAAAGACTAAAAGATTGAGATCCGGACCGGGAGCGGTGGCTCAGTGATCAACTGATGTCACTGCAGCGCCTCTGACCGGGAGGTCCTAAATTCGAGTCCTGACGGCGGCAGAATTTTTTTACACTAGTTTTGCAGCTAGGACGAATTCAGTCAGTGTATGGAGAACTCTAGCGGCCGGCTGCTCTGATCGGTAGTTTTTCGTGGTTTCTCCGATCAACACCAGGCGAATGCCGGAGCAGTACCCTAACAAACGGGCCACACACCGCGCGCGATCTTTCCTTCGTCGTGCTTGTCCTATAATCGCCCTCTTACATACACACTTACACTAACATGCACTACACTACCACACATACCGGGAGACCGGTCGGGGAGTTAGAACTTGCCCCGGTTGGCGCGGTGCCCCGCTGGTGGAAGATACCTAGTTCGGGAAAATCCCGTTAGCCGACGGTAGGTCGGTGCCGGATCTTGCCATCCAGTGGAGAAAGACCACTGCCACCTCGCGAGCAGAAACACACACTACACTTACGGAACTAATGACCATAGTAGTTGACACACCAGGAATCATTAACAATCAATCGAGATTCGGCGAGCGCGCTGGCCACGGCACAGACCCGCCTCGACCTATTCCACGCTGCCAATACTGTTCACTTAGATGGTCGCGTACAGCGCGCACGAAATGGACCGGCATCTCATCATGCATGCCTCCTCATTCGCACACGCGTGGCAAAGTATACAACAATGGTATCCAACAAACCAAGAAGGTCTTCTTGTAGAAAGCGAAAGTACGTCCTACCATCCAATCACTCGGGAAAAAACATTAGCCCTACAAAGTTTTCTCCCGCAATGCCAGCCCAAGCATTTACAGAAAACAGCTACTGATTCTGACTTCTTGGACTACGTGCAGATTTTCAGTTTCCCATATGTGTAGGCTGTGGAAATTCGAAATATCTTCGCGTGAAAACTGTGATCCGTCACTAAACATAATGTACCCTACAAACGATGCATTGCCCGCGTTCTGCTTACGAATCGTTTGCCACTCGAGATGGTTTTTCTATTTCCCGCGAGTGCTGCACTCTCTGAAAGTGCCACTTTCATATTCTTCGCCTTTTAGATCATTCCATACGCGCTGATGGTTAATACTTGTAAACCATCCTACATGCAATTTGCTAGTAATTGCATCGTCCGAAATAACATCCAGCACGACCTGCTCGCCGATGAAATCGCGCGAGGGGCCTGAATCGGTAGATGAGAGTACAACGCACCCCATTTCTACATGTCTTTCGAAAATCGCTGCGTATTGTACGCGCACAAGGCACACGACGGTCGGGAAATCGCTCCTGATAAGCACGGCTACTTTTTTTATTTATTTATTTAGTCAAAAACCATTAAAATTGTATGTGACGTTCGGAGGAGAAAATCATCTGCGCACGCTTTCTTGAGTTTCACAATACTTTCCCAACAATTTATCTATTAATAGTTGAAATATGAAATAATAATAATAATAATAATAATAATAATAATAAAAGTGCGAGATTAACATTATAAAAAACTAGACCTGTTCGTTCCTCAGTTATAGAAAACCTATTTGTAATGGTAAACGAACTGCAGATTTGATTTTTCTGTATTGCTAACAAAATAGTAACTCACCCTAAGCCGTACTGCCACAAGAGAAAAAAGTGAGCTCAACAAAAGCGTGCGCATAGTGAAGCTACATTTACGTCCAGAAGCAAATCAAGGAGCCATCTGAGCAATTACTGAATGGAACAGAAAAACTGGACAAAACCCGATCGAGATGGGATCATTGACCAGAAGCTTAAGTATATTACTTGTTAAAGTGATATTAAGTATTTTTTAAAATTATACAATATCATTGTTTTGTTAAAATTAAGCTTAGTTGGCGTTGTAAGCCATTCACAGAAGTAGTGGCTCTTTGCCGGTCCGGTACCACTTCCGGTGTTATTGTGCTGGTCCGGTACCACTTATGGCCGACGCCAACGGATGTTGACTCCGGATGTTGACATCCGGTGGAAGGTCGTCGGAAGTGACGTCACAAGGTCGTCTGGCGTGACGTGACAAGATCGCGCGCGTGGCGTTCGGCCTCGCAGCGCGTCGCCAGCTGATCGTCGCCCAGCCCTGCAGGGCTGGCAACCTCTGAAAGAAAAAAGGAAGGGGTGCGTCCCACCATGCCTACCCCGCCCTGCAGGGCTGGCTACCTCTGAAAGAGAAAGGTCTGCGCCCCGCCCTGCCCTGCCTACAAACATCTGCGAGGGAAAATTAAAATAAGTGGATGCCAACATCCGTTGGCGCCAGCCAGAAGTGGTACCGGACCAGTACAAAAACACCGGAAATGGTACCGGACCAGCAAAAAGCCACTACTCACAGAGCAGTAACACCACGTCTCCGTGTTTTCAGAACGTGATCCCGCTATTCTCTTCCGTGTTTTACTTGACACTACCGTGGAGTAGAAGGAAACTGTAATGACAAATACTACGAAATGCCGGAAAATCCCTACCGTCCGCCAAGCAAACTCGCTGAGCTCTCGCCTGCGTCGCACTCTTAGGTTACCCGAATTCGAGACGAGAGATTACCCGACATCGAGGATATACAGCAATGATCGCAATTTATGTCCCAAATCACAAGCCCCTGTTTTTACTAATAGAAAATTATCTTCAAAATAGTAGAAAGGGAATTTTCCTCTGCTAGCCTCTTCATGGAAGTAGACGAATAAATTGATACTGTATACTTAAAATGATAGTATGAGTTAAGTAACTCCAGACCAATAAACAATTTCTTTCTCCGCACCAAAAAACAAACTACTCCACACCCAACCAACATTTTTTCATGAAGTTGAAGAATGTTTTTATTTATTTAGTCAAAAAACAGTCAAAAATTGTATGTGACGTATGGGGAGAAAATCATCTGCGCACGCTTTCTGGAGTTTCAGAATCCCTTCCCAACAATTTAATTAATAGTTGTAAGATGAAAAAAATAGAAATAGATAATAATAATAATAATTATTATTATTATTATTATTATTATTATTATTATTATTATTATGATAAGGTGGACAACCAGATTGCATATTTGCACGCAAAATAATCATGTCAATGCAGGAGACATACATATTAAACAAGGAATCTTCCAAGGAGACTCTCTTAGCGCTCTATGGTTCTGCCTAGCTATGAATCCCCTATCGACTTTGTTAAATAAAGATCAAATGGGCTACAAAATGAACAGCAAGATCGATCATGTACGCTTATCCCACCTGCTGTACATGGACGACTTAAAATTATTCAGCACCACAAGAGAAAAGCTCAATCCTTTGCTTGACACTACTGCAAAATTTAGCAATGATATTGGAATGCATTTTGGCGTTGAGAAATGTAAACTAAATGCACTGTGGAAAGGAAAGGGGCAACATCAGATGGATTACACCCTTGGAGAAGGAAATGCTAAACACGAACGAATTCATGCCATGAATCCTGAGGAATATTACAAATATCTTGGATATTTACAAAGATCTAATGTTGACTAAAAATTACAAAATCTAACATTACCCCAGAATTTAATACACGTCTGAGTAAAATTCTGAAAACTAAACTCAGTGCTGGCAGGAAAATTAAGGCTATAAATACCTATGTAATTCCAGGGCTGACCTACAGCTTTGGTTTTGTCAGATGGACACAAACCAAACTAGATGCATTTAATACAAACTGTAGAGTACTTTGCACCAGATTTAGAGGTCACCACCCTAATAGTGCAGTTGAGAGATTCCACCTACCTAGATCTTTAGGAGGAAGAGGTGTCATAAATATTGTTAATCTCCATCACCAACAACTGGAGAGACTGCGTCAGTACTTCCACGAAAAAGCTAATGAAAGCAAGATACATCGGATTGTAACATACATTGACCGCAAAATTACACCATTGAATTTATCTGATGAAAAAATGAACCTACAAAAGCAAATACAGACCAATGAGATGAAAATCAGCAACTGGAAAGAGAAGCAACTTCAAGGACGCTACCCATACCAGATAGAGGGAGAACTGATGGACCGTCAGTCGCCAATTAAATGGCTGTGCTTGGGAGAACTTTTTGCGGAAACAGACGGTTTCATGGTAGCTATTCAGGACTAAGTAGTATCAACTAAAAACTACCGTAAATTTATCCTGAAAGACACTAACGTTCGTGATGACAAATGCCGGCTATGTGGAGAACATAGAGAAAATATTGTTACTATTCTAGGTGGTGAATTAAAAGTCCGGTATTTTAACAAAAACGTTTATTTTGTTTCTTAATACAATCACTGGAAACACTTGATTATTTATTTACACTACACTTCTCTTTATTTATTTACACTACACTTCTCTTGATTATTTATTTACACTACTCTTCTCTTACACTGTCGCACAATCCTAGGCACTGACCACAGTTCGCTGCACTGATCACAGTTCGATGCACTGGTCAGAGTCCACTACATTAACCACAGTTCGATGCACTGACCACGGTTCACGTCACTGACCACGGTACGATGCACTGACCACGGTTCACGACACTAGCACAATCATTGCACTGCTATTCACCACGATGCTCACGCTTCACAATTCAGCTTCCACTGCGGACTTAAGACTGCCCGCGGTCGTCGGCCGCCGCGTATTTATACTCGGCGAGTGCCGTCGAGAACTTTCCGGACCCCGCAAACGTTCTGGAATAATCAGTGCAGGCAGATGACGCAACCCGCGCTCGCAGGCACCTCGTGGTGGCGCGGCAGATGACGCAATCTGCGCGTACAGGTAGTTTGTGGTGGTGCCGGCCGGTGACGCAATATTTGTTACAATATAGACCACATTATCAGTGGATGCAGCTCTCTAGCATCCTCAGAATATACAAAACGACATGACGTTTGTAAAGTGGTTTATCAGCAACTATGCCACAATAATCTTTTGACGGGTAACCGAACACCATACTATAAGTACACACCCGAACCAGTCATTAACACAAATAATCACAAAATGTACTGGAACAGGTCCATAATAACAGATAATAAACTGGACATTGCATGGCATTGTGTGATAAGATTGTCATACTGGACACATGTAACATCGTGAGGAAGTTTCTGAAAATTGATGGTTGATCCAGTGCTGATGATGACAGTTGGAACGTGTATCTCTTGTTCATGGTAACGGAGATGCACGTGTGAAAACAAGTTAAATTGTGATAGTAATGATAATAATAAATTTAAAAAAGCGAGAGATTAACATTTCAAAAACTAGATATTTTCGTTGCCGAATTATAGAAAACTTATTTGTAACGGTAAACGAACGAACAGATTTTATTTTTCTGTATAGCTAACAAAATAGAAACTCCCCCTGAGCTCTACTGTCACTACAAGCAAAGGAAAGCTCAAAAAACGTATGCATAGTGAAGCTATATTTACGTCCAGAAGCAACTCAAGGGGCCATCTCAGCATTTGCTCAATGGATCAGGGAAACTTGACAAAAAACCGATTGAGATGGGGGTCATTGACCCGAAAGCTGAAGTACATTACTTGTTACAGGTATTTAAATCTTTTTTAAAATTATAAAATGCAAATGTAAACTAATTCATTATACTATATCTTGGTTTTGTTAAAGTAAACATTCTTCTTTTTGACGATCAATATAGACTCTAATTGTATAGAAACAGTTTTGCAGCAGAAAATATTTTACTTTTAAGTTAAATTTGTGTACCAATTTTAATTGTTTAATTTCATCTGGCAATGCGTTCTGATGTTTAGAAATAAAGTAGAGTGTACGTTTGTTTTTACAAACACTATGTTCTAATTCCTTGTGTGATCCAAGTATTACTTTTTCGTGAAATGTTTAATTTTCACTTTTTAATAGGAAAGCACGCGTTAAAGTGAAATGAAAGCTTTGAGAAAAATAAATTATATTTTTCATTTGTGTCAATAGCGTTATAAACTGCCTCTCATCATTCCTTCAGCAAGTAGTCCGTAAATAATTTTATGTTAACTTTTGTAAATGCTCTGCACATGCGTGTTTTATTTATTGAGTCAGTATTCATGTTACTAGTAATTGTAAGAATTTGTGCATCGTGGTCACTGATTATTTGTTATTATTTCATATCTAGTTGTGGTTTTGTTAATTATAATTTGATCTCTCGCTGTTTGCGACTTAATCTCTGTAGGTACGTTCCGGAGGAGTATTCCGTGTAGGTACATTCACTGTAATATCTAAATTAAAAGAATTAATGAAATTGAGAAACTGCTCTTTTTCGTGGGATTCGCTCAGAAAATCAATATTGAAATCTCCACATACAACATACTAATTTTGTTCAGTTATCTCTAGATTTTCTAAGAAATTGAAATAATCTAAAGCTCGCTTTGTTGGAGGTTTGTAGATGCAAAGTAAGATAATTTTGAGCGTTGTAAGATGTACGACTTATTTCAAAAACTTTTTCAATTGCATATAAATTGAATTCTGACAAGAAGGTAGAATCAATATTATTTCTTACGTAAATACACGAACCTCCTTAAGCAGTGCCCATTCCTTCGCTCTACAATAAGATCCTGCAAGGTAAGAACTAGGAATTGGGAGGGTGTTAAGATCATTATGAGATAACCAATGTTCTGTAATGCAAAGAACATCTATTTGACTCAGACCACACTGTAATGCTGCATCGATAAATTCAATTTTATTTGAGAGATTGCACATTATTTGATTATTTATTTGAAATTTAGTCCAGTGCAAAAGAAGACCAGACTGGATTGGAAATAAAATAAGGATTAAAAATACATTCGATCATAAAATGCAACACAAATATACAAGGACTGATACTAGAGAACAAAAATATCATGACAAATCGAGAAATACAACCGTCACAGATAGTCGATGTAAGGAGGCTCACGGTTTCTGATATTGGATGTAATCTTAACCTTGTCCTATTACAATTATAAACATCTTTAAACTTCAGCTTCTTCAAGAGCACATACTTCCTTGCATTCTTTGTAAATTCTGCAATTTTCAAAAAAATTGGAGATTTCAACGAAAAGGAGACCAGCACAATTTTTAGGAGTACTTAGTTATATCAGAGGAAAATATATAAGAAGGAAATTTGGAGTCGTTTTTTTACATTTTTTTTATAAATTGAATTAACGTGAAGCAAATTTTATGACAAAAAAACTCCCTTTTCAAAACATTCTACATGCTCTTATTTAAAGACCTTATCTTTTAAACAGATTTTTTAACAAGATATGTTTGTCGTCAATATTGCACTTTTGCAATATTAAATTTTTTAAAAATTCAGATTTTTCTACATTCAAGAAATATTTTAAATAAAAAATATGGGGACTTTTGGAACAAAATGTTCACAAATTGCACACATTTCAAGAAAAATTATGTTAAATTTATATTTAAGAAAACTTATGTATTTTCGAAAAATCTTACGTGGCCTTATTTAAGGTTGTTTTTGAATAATAGATTACATTAAAGAAAAAATCTGTATCTGCAGTATTTAATTTGTAGCAAGTCGCCGAAAAAAGTTTGAACTTTTGTTGTTTTCGAAAATTCTGAGGGAGCGCTGCGATTTTTAATCTTCACTTGTTCTATCAATGGAAAAGGTTTAATCAGGACATTTGGAGACATTTTTGAAATTCTTAAAGCTTCATAAAAAGATGCACAAAAAAACACGATATATCCGTTTTAAATTCGCAGGGCCTCCAGTTCGTTCAGATCGAACGGGATCAATTTTGGTGAAAATCGTCCGAACTGTTTAGGTGCTAACGACAGCACAGAATCTTGCCGTTAAGATTCAGTGTCAAGATTGAAGTTAACGAATTACTATCCGCACCATTTTTCATATTTAAGGTAATAAGGTAGGGTGTTTCCCTGTTTTCCCTATTGTTTCTAATAATGCATCTAATAATGAATCTAATAATGAATACTAATTAACCAACTTCAAACAAAAAGAGGATACCGAATTACTAGCCGATTGATTTTTTTTAAGTATCCGGGCACCTCAACTGTGAACATTAGTCTCGTTAGTTGTTAGTCCTGAAATTTACTTTCTCAATACCGCTTACGCAGCAGAAAGATGTGTAATCCTGAGGCGAATTTCCGACAGAAAAGCTCTTATTGCCGAGCCCTAATATCAAAAAAGTAGATAAATCCAGTTGCTAAATCTAGAAAAAATCCTCTAACACTTGGCGTACTCGTAATCCATGATACCGCAAAGTCCTTGATACCGCAAAATCCTTTAGTCCTTGATACCGCAAAATCGATTGATGGTAAAATGTCCGTCCGTCCGTCCGTCCGTCCGTGAGTGTGTACAACACTTTCGCCGAAACCATGTGTAGGATTTTTTTCCAAATTGAAGAAATTCCTGCCGATCTGGCCCGAGTCGAAGCAGTAAGATTTTGAGAAACATTCATTAATTTGGGGGGGGGGGGGTATTTTACATGAATCCCCAGGAACATTTTCAAAATTATCTCACAAATGGCTACACATTTTTTCTTTAAAGGGTATAGCTGAATAGTGCTCCCAAACCAAATCGATAATCGCGATACTCATATGAAAGAATAAAAATGACGTAGATTCACAATAAATCAGCCTCCTAGGGCAAACTGTTACAGAGATACAACGAGAAATGTGTTTTGCACGTTTTATTTTTTCTCAGCATCTGTTTCGTGTATCAGGCTAATTGCAGAGAAGGTTAAATATAGTTCAATTTGAAGATATTATTGTCAACGAATTTGCCGCCAAATTCACATAGAAAAAAATAAATACATTTTTGAAATTCATTTTCGACGTGATAAGGTTAGAGTACTGTCTTAATTCTCCCCTTAAATGGGACTTATAACATTCTAAAACAAATATTTTTTTCACACTGTGAATGGCAGTGAAAAAAATTAAAACCAAATTTTTCAGTTTAAAAATTTGAAATTCGTGCCTAAATACCATTCCAGCGATAGCTGGCAAAAGAAAGGATGTAGCACGACCAAAAAGTTAGACCTGGCTAAAGAAATAAGGAAACTAACACGTACGAGAACGTCTGTGTCATTCTATAGCACCACTAGTTATTTTTTTTTTAATTTTTATGTGTCTATTCTTATGCAATGCAAATTCTTGCCTAGAAAGAATACATTCAAACCAACTTATGATTGCTCATTGCGGCTGAACCATTCAGAATATACAAGTAGTTTACTAGACAAAATGTGCTTAAAATTGTCTTAAGTGTTTATTTTCCAATTTTCGACGTTTTCTTCCTGGACATCCTATATAAATTAGTGAGACTAATGCATACGCCCCAGGGACACCAAGCGAATATAAAAGAAAGCAATACCAGCAGGGATGCGCATGCTAAGGAAACTAGTCAATAAAATATACTAAGGTAGAACCCCATCACCGAATTTAAAACGCAATGTAGAAGGGAATAAATCAACCCACTGAAAGGACGCAAGGAAAGACAATACTGTCATCCCTACATATTTACGTAGTATAGGGAAGGAGTTGAATATATCTGAATTTTCGAAAATTGCAAATGTAACAAATAATGCGAATGCGAGAAAAAAAATGCCCAAGGATCTGTTCCGATCCAAGGTTTCAGAAACTATATTTTCATCTTCGCCTTGGCCTTCCAGGTTCTTTTCTCAAAGGTCTTGAATCACTCGAGGGTTTTACTATTTAGTATTTAGTAAAAAGATGAGTGTCATTAGATGGTCCGAAACAGAAGGGAATTTGCCTACTCGTTTTACAAGACAGTGAAAATTTTTCATTGAAACACATGCGAACAAAATTTCAGTTTTGCAATAAGTTTTTCAAGGTTCGTGCCCAATCTCGGCCATCACGCCTGAGACTAGGCTGCTATCTTGGAACTTCTGCGTGCCACTTGACCAATTAAATTTCATTTTCATACTGTGCAACTGTAGTTTCACCAACTGAAATTGTACTTACAGTCATACCTCCACGTCGCGTCTTCACTTGTGCGACCCACCCCTCTGCCGGCTTGCTCAGAATGGGTTTTCAAGGTGGGCGCAAAATAAAAAAATACAATTAGAATAGCGGGGATCAGGGTCATGTGGGCCGTTGTGGATTGAATGCACTTACACAGAAACTCAAGTCGAATCACTTTCCACTTACTTAAGTATATTCTAATTAAATTGCTGTTACAGTAAATGAACATAAAACACTTTACATATACAAGAATTTTGTCTTGCTGAAAAAAGAAAACAACTTACACTCTTAATAATTAACTACACTGTTTCCTTTCTCTCATTTAAATCAATTTCAAAGAATACTTAAAACTTTGCCTAATCATTCCAGTCGTAAATTTCCTAGTTGCAACTTTACAATTAGCTAAGTTTTTCTTGAAAGAAAAGATTGATTCTATTTTTCACAGAATATCGGTATAAAGAACCTGTACTAATACTTTCTTTCCGAAACAAATTATTCCTTCTAATATCTACAAATTGTTCAAGTTGGCACGACCCTACTGTGTCTTCTCACGGCGTAGAGAAATCTGCGGCGTCGACTCTTCCAATCGCTCGATGTCCTTGTCCTTGCAGCTCGGTCGGGAGCAAAGCCGCCCCTCTGCAGAACCGCACGGTCGCCCCTTTCCAGTACCGTTGTTCAACTCACGATGTGGCCTCCGTCTCGTTTTCCGTTGATACTCTTTTCGTATTCTTTTATAGAATGTAACTAGCTTTTAATTCCATATTTAAAAGAATCTACAATACGACAATTGAGTCTATTGTATAAGAAGAATAAATATAAAAATAAAAAAAACTGCAAAGAAAAGAAATGAATGGCCTCGTTAGTTTCATGCTATTCACACTCCTCTCTCTTACAAAGATTTTAAATGCGTCACTTATACTTTCATCCTTTTCCTGATGAATTGTTTTAATGCATTGTAATATGATAATTACCTCCTCGAATGTCTTGAAGAGTTTTTATCGTAGATGCAGTCCTGAAGTCCTTAGCAGTACGAGGTGCCGCCTTCTCGTGATCGGTAGGTCCTCACTCTCCAGCTGTTACTTCAGAAAAGAAAGCTTTCTTTCTCCCGACTACCGGTGTCGCATACACTACCGAGACGCTCTCTTACGGATATAGTTCGTAGTTTCCATTTTCGGATTGTATTCATGCGCGTTGGCGCGCGTTCAAACAGCTTATCTTATTCTTGAATATTGATGTGCTCCGTTTTCCGAGACCTCGGCAAAACGGATGGTCACACTTGGCAGGTGCATACCTTCTTGGCTTGATCCCATTTGACTTTTAAATGCAGTTGCATATTATGCAACTCACGTTTCACCAACGGAAATTGCATTTGCAGTCACGCCTCCACGTCGTCTTAACTTGCCAGGTGCGTGCCTTCTTGCTTTTGAACCCACTTGACCTTCCAATGCAGAACCGGATGCTTCACCAATAGATATTGCACCTGCAGGTATGACTCCACGTCGCGCCTGCATTTGGCTATCCATACGAGTACCTACGTGACTTGCAAAAAACACGCACATTATTATCGTCTGTATTCACTGAAAGGTCTGGGAAATGCTAGTATGGCAAGCGCTAAAGCTACATATTAGCTTTTCTCATCCCATAACTGACTAACCATCTATTTGCGCTTTGACCTCTCTCGTTTATGGCAAGTAAACTTTGGAAAAAAATCAGACTATGGAACGAATGTAAAGAGGAGACATGTATTAAGTCGTCGGCTTTTTCTAATTCTGAATTACATAATATAAATATGTAATGAAATATAACTCTTGTCAGTTTTCGAAATTATTCTAGTTCGTGTGTATGTTTGTACTGACTTATTATTCAGCTGAAGTACATGAAAAGTGAAAAGCAAAAACCTAATACTCAAAGTTTCTCATACAGGGTCAATAATATATGTGTTTGGAACTTTGGACTGGATTTAAAACACAAATAAATGGGTTTGCCAATTTCACACGCAAACTTATTACAGTATATTGTAAAATATGCATAAATAAAATTGGTTTCGTCATAATTTTCTTATTCTCAACAGTTATTTTCTTAAGAAATATGGCAATAATATACATAGAATTTTTTCTTGTTTTTTAGTCATAATTTTCCTTTAATTTTTGTTCTTTTCTTTTAGTGCTTGGTCTTATGTGCTGTGAATTAGTTCATCTTAGCTGCCCGTAAATATTCTTATCCGTTTCCTTCTTTTAGAAAGTTTCAGGTTGTTACGTAGTGAAGGGAACGTATTGTATTGTCATCACAAAAATTAGGGAATTTTGAACAAAAAAATAATTACGGGACTGGTACCGAAAAAGTTGATAAATCTTATTTCTGTTCTGAAAAATCTTGATTCATACTTTGTTGATCCTTGATACCGACAAATTTGTTAATGACAAAACGCATTTCTGGCATTCTGACAGTCCGCCAGTTCGTCTGTCTGCCTCCGTCCGTCTCTCTCATCGTCCACCTGCCCACCTGCCCGTCCATCTACCCGTCCGTTTGTTCGTCCATCTGTCCGGCTCACTGTCCATCCGTCCGCCCGCCCGTTTATTCGTCTCTCAGACCAAACATGGTCTACGCTAAGGCCTGAACTATTCAGACGATTTTCTCATAAATTGATATCCTGCAATCGATTCCAACGAATTCGAGGACTTGTGAGTTTGAAGCGTATATTTTGATTTTTGGAGTACTTTACATTAAGTCTCTACGACACAATTTTCTCAACAAAAGTTTTCCCACAAAACTTTTTCCTCAAATAACTCAAAGCAACCTAAAATTGACGAAAGTGTCAGTTTCCGTTTCTGAATTTTCAGAAATTCCAAAAGTTCAAATTTTTTCCGGCGTTTTCTTACAACTAAAATATTGAAGATTGAGATTTTAACTTTCTCGGCTTAATAAGTACTTAAGTAGTAAAGAGAGGGTGTTGTAATGCTGCGGCAGAAATTGGTGACTTTTTGACAGAAAAAATCGTATTGTTGGGCAGTGGGATCGAAAAAGTGAGTAAATCTTGTTGCTATATAAACTAAATTACTACATCTAACATGTATCCCGAAATAGCTATTTGTGTGTTCCTGATACCAAAACATCGATCCCGTCCATTCGTCAGTCTGTCTGTCAGTGGTAAACATTCCTGGCTAAACCGTTCAGTCGATTTTGTTCAAAATTGAAATCCCCTAATCGATCTAGACCACGCATGTCAAACCGCACCCGCACGAGCTACTTTCCCGCCTGGGGAGCCCGGCCCTCCTACGTGCACGAGCAACTTCCCTTGACTCCGCACTCGTTTTCCATTAAAATCCAGAAAGGGGTGTACACGTAAAATGTACGCTGACGACCTTCAGATCTATGTAAGTGGATACCCATCGGAGTTAAACTCATTAGCCCAGAAAATAAACCATGATTTAAATTCTCTCAATAAATGGGCAGAATCCCTTGGTCTCCTATTAAATCCAATGAAGTCGCAGTGCTTAGTGATAGGCTCTCGCAACGCTGTGAACAAGTTGGAGAAATCTCCCCTACCAGAAATTAGCATAGGTAACTCTCCTATCCCCTGGTGTAGTGATGTAAAGAACTTAGGAATATATATAGACAACACACTTAGCTGGACCACGCAAGTAGGTAAGATTTGCCAAAAAGTCTTCGCAGGCCTCCATTCTTTAAAACGTGTCAGAGAACTACTACCTATTAACACCCGCATAAACCTAGTAAATTCACTCATAATGCCTCATTTTGATTATTGCGATTTCTTACTTACGGACTTAAAGGTCAAACAACAACGCAAATTACAAATAGCACAAAATGCATGCATCCGTTTCATATTCGATCTTAGGAGATACGATCATGTATCGGAATTTTACGGTCCAACAAAAATTCTCTCACACGAAAAGAGGAGAACTTTACATAGCCTCCTCCTACTCCATAAAATTTTGAATAATAGCTATCAAACGCACTTATCGCACAACTTTAAAATGCTGACGCTGGAACGATCACGTTCCTCGCGATTACTATGCATACCTCGGCACAACACGGTATCCTACAGTAAGTCATTTACTGTCACTGTAATTAGAATATGGAACTCTCTACCCACATATCTAAAACAAATTTGTGGTTTCAGAAAATTTAAAACCCAACTCAGTGACTGGATCAAAACGATTAACT